>CM035787.1:17913974-17923974 GCA_020466265.1 Siphamia tubifer | reverse complement strand
GGATGTTGTTTTTTTTTAAAAATAGAACCAACAAACAATGTATTCAATCACAATGAAGAATATAGCAATATTAATGAAATAACAATGGAATGACAGATTTAAAACATTTTTGACACATACATTTAAACTGTGATTTTACTCTTGTTTTTCTATTTTTGCTGCGTACATGTTAATTTTATACACATTTTTAAATTGAACTTTACTTCTGACAAGCCAGACACAACCCACCCCACTCCACCCCCATGCCTCTCAAAAAATGAGACTATAGGTTTGACCTTTCAAGGTTACTCAAGGTCAAGGGTCATGATGCCCTTTTGGAGCCTAAATGCAGTTTCCTATCCTAACTGAGTACTGACCACTGTTATAGGAGTTACAAACTTTTAACACTAAAATGCTCACAGCTTCGCCATTTGACTAATCTACCGATAAGACCTAGCCTAGCTGTGCTATCCCCATTCATTACATGTATAGGTCTAGTTGTGCTTCATAGTCAGGGGAGGCGGGACTAAAACGTTGTCTTTCAAATCCCTCTGTATGCAATAGGACGTTACTACAACCAATCACCGAAATCTTTAGGATGATGTAGTTTAGACGCAGGAAAGTTCACAGGGGAGTCCGGAGAAATTTACAAATGACTAAACAAAATGGTGGATTATGGAGCTTAACGGCTGTTGTCACTTCTGTAAAAAGATGTTGATGCTGATGTTTTCTCACATTCTTCACTCATCTTTGATAACAGGAAATCACCACCCATTGTTCTTCTACGGTTGTTTCCAGTTGTTTCTCTCTGAATTGTCGCAGCATCACTTTGTTACGCCCGCCCTCTGACTCTATGCTTCACTGTGATTCATCAGCCAGTTTCAGGGAAATCTAGCCAAAAGTTACATTGAGACTCTTATGGAGGCACATTAGATTGGCTGCCGCTAGGGGTGTCTAGCAGTTAGGCTATATAAGGCCCAGAGGAAAGCCAAAAGTCGATGTGATTTAAAATTAACAACTCAAAAGTCAAGAGGCTGCTAGCTGAGTACTCTATTAGCATCATTTACTGTGCAAATGTACTCAGCTAGCATGTCTTGGCTTTTGAGTTAATAAAAATCATGTCGCCTTTTGGCTGTCCTCTGGGCTTTCTAGCAGAGGCATAAAAGACCTGGTCATTCTCATGTTAAAAGAATGTGACATCGATTGTGACCTTTCAAGTTCACTCAAGGTCAAAGGTCATGATGCCCCTTTGAAGCCCATGCCAGGTTTCCTGTCTGTCCTCTCAACAATAGTAACTAAGTCTATATCTCCACTCTTTTTTCTGTTATAATTCATATTAATATTTTAGGTATTGACCAAGTGACCCCTGACATATTCAGTCACCACTAGGTCAAAGTCTATACCACAAGATGCAGAACTGAAAGACGGAGAGTCTCTAAGATGAATAATTCAAATGTTATATCCAAAAAATATTGTGACCTTGACCTTTCACCTAAAGTCTTCTAATTTGTCCTTCAAGGTTCTGATGTCAATGTACATCAACAGTGAGAACAAAAAGAAATGGATGGCTATGATTTCAATAACATGAGCTCAAACATAGTAAATGCAAAATATTTGATATGATACTTTATACTTACTAGTCCAACAGTAACACCACCAGGTCTCCATTAGTGGAGCATCCCACCTTCTCTTTCAGCTCCCACCACCCAGTAAAAGCAGGTCCAGTATTCACCTTAATCTTTGCCTCTTATTTTATCACTTTCATACTTTATTTTCTTTGTCTCTTTGAACAGCACTCTGACACATTTGGCTTTTCTTGCTGCTTCAGCCATGACTGTTAGCTTATTTGTAGCTGCTTTGTAACTTCCTTTACCTGCTCCTTCTTTTAAAGGGACAGGTGGGATATGATTTATAACATAAAGGAGTCAATTTTGTAGTTCTTTTTGTGTAGAGCAGGGGCCTCAAACATGCGGCCCGGGGGCCAAATGCGGCCCGCTGACAGTTCCAATGCGGCCCAGGGGATGATTAAATGATTAAATGATTCCATGTTTTCTTCTCAGCTTTTTCTTTGCCTATAAATGATGACAAGTTCCAATTTGTCTCATCGTTTGACTGCAGAAAAATCTAAAATTACAAAAATATTTACATTTACAAACTATCCCTTCACAATAAAATGTGAATAACCTGAAATATCTAAAGAAAATTAAACACAATTTGAACCATTTTCTGCTTCTGTTACTAAACATTTAGTCTCTTTGTAGAACTGATCCTTAAAAAAAGGACTAATGATAATGATAAGTCAAGGCAGAATATTGTTAAAATTGCCCTTATTTTCCTCTTTTTTTAAATATTTGGATAATTTATAAAAGTATTTTCTAAATGTAATTGGTGGGGTTTTTTTGCACTAAAACGATGACAAAAATGTGTAGTTGTCAATATTTACAGGTTATTATGTTTTCTTTTTCCTGGTCTGGCTCATTGGACATCAAATCAGGCTGAATGTGGCCCCTGAAGAAAATGAGTTTGAGACCCCTGGTGTAGAGGATACAACCTGAAACTAGAAGTTGCATAGTGGTAGTACAGATAAAGATGCTCTGGAATGATGACAAAAATGTAATTGAACCTATTTTGAGTTGTTGTAACACCAAAATGACCTAGAAAATATAGGTTGAAGGCTCAAAAACTCCATAGTGTTGCTTTAAATTTGACAGAGCTGGTAACACCACATTATAAATGAACTATTTGCAATTCATAATCTATCATATTCTTTTTGTATTTTAGCAAACATTTAGGAAACACTGAATTATCAAATATTAACACCATTATAGTCAGTGTCAATTTAATCTCACAACTGCTTGTACATGTGAGAATAACTAATAAAGAAGGAAGTATTCAGGACATTCTAAATTATTTACACCATTTTACTCATTTAAAACTACTTTATCCGTCCACTTAATATTTGAGCAAAACAAAATAATATGAAAAAATTATATTCAAAGTAAAAATGTTTAATATGAATCTCATCAGATTAGTATTTGTAATTAAAATATAACTACATTTTATAGTCAAGTGTTTCTATGAATATATTAAAGTTGTATGTTAAAGTTGAAATGACCTTGTTTTCAGCAAAGTTTTGCCTCAAGGTCAAACATGACGTGAACATGTCAGTCCAGATTTTTTAATTAAAAAAAGGAAAATACATACATGCAGTGTGACATGCAGTCAGTTGTTTGGCTGTGTTTGTCTATTAACAGCCTGTGGTTGAAGTGAGAGCCCCAGGGCCTGTTGGCCCCTGAAGAGCCCAGAGAAGGTGCCCTTCCTTCTATTTATCATTAAAGGGTTGATCCGTCAACATGACCTGATCAAATAACTATTACACATATTGGCAGCTGCATGGCTGTGTAAGTACTAGTGTGTGCTAATATGTGTGTATCTGGGCACCAGTCCTCTTTTTTTTTTGTGCAACTGAATGATTTTTGTCTGGGCACCGAGGAGGTTGTTGTGAAATTTCACCACTTGTTCCATTTGTCAGACACGTGCATGTTCAAATGTTGTTGTGCAATGGAATATATTATTCAAAACAAGTTGCAGGTTGATAGAAACTTTGATCAACTTTTTCTCCAAACGTGTCAATTCCTCGTAAATTTCACAGAATTTTTCAAAATGAGACATAGAGACTTGAGCATGAGGTCTTCCTTTCTATTATTCATAATCCTCCACAATTATGCAACTCTTCTGCATTCATGAACTACTTGGCCTGTTGTGAAGAGCAGGCCTAGAGGAGGAGCAATAGGAGGAGATTAGTTCACATATTACTCCACCCCGTCTATAGTGACTAGTTGACTGTTTGGCCCACCATGACCTTTATCCACCTGCTTACCAGAAGATCCCCAAAACTTTGTAGTGAAATGACCTGAACATCATAAAAGTATGCAAATGGGCACATGATGCAGGACGACCCCTCTTTCCCAGAGGCCTTTACTCATGGCTTGTTGACTCGAGTGCCTCTTTGGGATCTGGTCCTCCCTGATGGGGTGGGGGGGTCATTGCAATTTGGTGATGGTTTACTGTATGAAAAGTGTGAAAGTATGAAAGTATAAATAAATACTGTTGTGTTGGTAAAAAAAAAAAAAAATACTATTTCTGAATGAGTTGATTCTGGATTAGTATGGGCTGGTTTATTTTATTTATTTGGTTTATGTTAAGGGACCGTTATTGATGAGAATGGGGGTGGGATTAATTAAGTGTTTCTTCTTCCCACTCCTTTTCGGGTGTAAATATTATTATATCTTTTCTTATGTATGTGTATATTTTGTGAATAATAATAATAATAATAATAATAATAATAATAATAATAATAATAATAATAATAATAATAATAATAATAATAATAATAATAATAATAATAATAAACAACTCAAAATCAACCAAAATCAAATATAATTAAGTAAGTATATTTAACTTAATTATATTTAGGCCTAATAGCGATTGGTTAAGATAAACCTCTGTGAGTCTTCTCGTTGTCTTTTCATTATTTTAATATCACAATCATAGTTTACAATCAGTTACAGTATTACAAACTATTTCAGCATAAGATTACTTTTAAGATGACATAGTCACAAGTCAAGTTGTTTGAGTCTTGAGCATCCATGATCTGAGAGGTCATGTGACACTAAAGTGGGAGCTCAGACACACAGTTTATAACACCTTCCTGTCAACCCCTCCTCCTTCAGGGTGTATTCTGTATTTTTCTGTTCCTCTGTCCTTTGGTCAGCTCTTCCTGAAGAGCTGGGTGTCGTCTTCTTCTGGAGGCTTCTATGCGGTGGGGGTTGCCCCTTCCCCCTCATGTCACCTCTGTATGTATGTATGTCAATTGCTTCACTGTGATCATTTTTACAGTCACCTTTAAACTCCAAAAAAAGTACATTTATCTATTAATATTTTTATATTTCTGCTCCCATTGTAATATTCTAACACAACTAATTGATTGATTGATTGATTGATTGATTGATTGATTGATCGATCGATCCTCCAGCCCACTATAAATGGTAAATGTACTGGGCTTTTAGGAGCAACTTAGGGTTCAGTGTCTTGCCCAAGGTCACTTTGACACGTGGGCAGTTGTAGCCAGGATTCAAACTTCTGAACCTTTGGTCATTGGACGACCCGCTCGACATAACAGCTTCCACTGTAGCTGTCTCCAACTCTGGTCTTTCAGATGCTGTCTCCAGTCCCTGTCACTGTCCAACAGTCAACAGTCTGTCCTGGTCAGTCCTCAGTCATCCAGATATCCACCTACAGGACCTCTACTCACACTATCCTCCTTATATTCAGCGCACCCTTCTGCAGCACCATCTATCCAGGAGTCCACTCTCGCAGTCCCTTCCTCATCACTGGCCACCCATATGTCCTCCATAGGAGCCTGTGTGTCCTGCTGGCCTACAGGGTCATCGGCTTTGCCTGAGGACTCATCCAGACTCACTCATCTACAGACTCTTTTCCACTGACACATATTTTCATAATTTTTCTATTGTACGTAAATGTTAGAGAAGTATATTTTATTATTTTCCTCTAAAGAATAGAAATATTTTTGTTTGGAATAAAAATTGTATTATCCCATAAAGACTCAAACAGTCACAGATTTAATATTATGAATAAATGTTCATCCAAAAATACTATTAGTACATATAAATAATTGTTGCAAATTGTAGTTTATCATCTTTTCATGGTCATCAGATATGATCCATTTGGATGCTCAGAGACTCTGTAGTTGCCGTGAAAACACTGTCATCTTCAGTGGATGTTCATATTTGACTGAAAAACTCCACTTTTCTTCCCTTTTCTCTTTTTCTGAGATAATAATCCTCAACTATTTTTGAGCTCTTATAAAGATCTACATGATCAGTGAAATACATATTGGAAAATACCAAATTATTAGTGTAAAAGCACAAAATACAGTATAATATTATAATATCGTCTTCTTCTCATCTTATTCCTTGTGACACTCCCAACACATCGTGAAAATGTCACACACACCCCCCCCCCAAAATCACCACAAAAATCTGATTATTTTCAGATCTCCCCATTACCAACCTACCCTGTAAAGTTTAGAGTTATCCTGTTAACAGACAGACAGACAGACAGACAAACAAACTCTGGCAATTAAAAAAAATGCAAATAAATAAAAAAATAATATATTTTTTAAAATAATACATAAATACAAAATGAAACAAAAAATTGTATACATCTTCACACCTCTGAAAAATGCATGTTTCACTTAACACCTGTTTCTCCCATGCTTTATGAGGACTTCCAGAAAAAAATAATTATTGTTAATGACAGGACCATATCATTTCTATTTTACTAGAGAGGAGGACCTTTATTTATATTTAACCCTTGTGGGGACCTGAATTTTGGTCCCCATAGTGTCAGAGGTCCCCATGGTGTGATTGTGTGAACATATTAATGTCCCCATAAATATAGGAATACAAGTACACATACACACACACACACACACACACTGACCCAAACACAGTAGATGTAATTTCTATAATATTATATAATATTATATAGGTCTACACTGACCCAATCATAGTTGATGTTACTTCTCTGATTAGTATTAAAATGAAAATAGCCCAGACCAAAAGTGTTAAAACCAACATTTTAATCAAAATTGGATGGTCACTTGTTACCATAAATAATAATATTAATTTTAAAAAAAAGACACTGTTGAGGAAATATTTGCTTTGTTTTATTGCAATGCACATTTCTCTCCAGTTCATTTTCTCTTTTGGTAAATGTTAAAAAAAAAAAAAAAAAAAAAAAAGGGAATTTGTAATCAGTACAAATAAATAATATCAGATTTTTTATTATTATTATTATTATTATTTTTTTTTTTTACAGCCACATCCTTTAATAATCACCCTCAGTTTCTTCAGCAGTTTATCAGTTATATCTGCCGTTAATCCGTAGCACAAAAAACGTTGTTCCCACTTTGTTTAATATCACACAGTGTACACATGCTGTGTGATAACCATCATGTTAGGCCTTGATGTGTTTGTACCCGAGGCCTCCTCAACAACTGGCACATATCCAGTGTCCTCCTGAGACCCACAAATGCATTTTTATCCTCTATAGGGGACAAGACTTTCACAGCTTTATTGAAGAAGAAAAAATTTTGCAAGGGATAATGTATTACCCATGCGTGACTATCAGAAAAAATATTTCCCGATTGGGCCGAATCTGGAAATATTTTTGAGAAATATTTTTTCGATAGTCATGTGTGGGCAATACATTATCCCGCTTATTCTACAGGTTATTATTGCAGCTTATTACTGCTACTACTCTAACAGACTGACTAGTGAATATTAACTTTCAAAGTGGCCGAACTACCTGCGGAGTGATATGGTACCGTGAATCCGAAGTGACAAAACTCATTGCCATTGGCAGCAGGCGTTAATGGCGCAGTGGGTGGTTATTGAAAAAAATCTGTTCGCAGAGCGCCGGGAACGTCCATTAAATGTGAATGGGAGCTGCCGCAACATTCTAGAGGACTGTAGAATACATTTTTAAAAGTTGTTCACTTCCAAGGACATTCCATACAAATTAAAAAAAATGTGTCTGGAAAAAAAAAATCTGATTATTAATTTCCAAAAAAGATAATTGTTGAAAAGTCAAAGCATGTATTTCATATTGTTTGGCTTCTTCACAAATGCTGAAATCAAAGCCTTTGATGGAAAGATAGAGCACACACAAACACACTGCCAAGTGTTATAACACAGGCTGGAGTAACTTTCCTCTGTTTCTCAATCACACTCTTTGCTTTGGAAAACTGCCAAGTGTCATTCACCTGAAATGTGTGTAGAGATGAACTCAAAACAAGTGTCATGTGGTGCTTTTGTGGATACGGGAATACGAATAATGGGTTTTTGGAAGATCACAGATATTAGTGAGCTCAAACAGAAAAATAAGAAAAAAATGTTGATTTATTGTTTCCTGAATTTGTGTTGTCTGTATTTATGTCGAAAGCAAAAATACTCTAAGCCAAGCAGAGAAACCAAAAGATTTTAAAACATGTTTTCTGTGCTACTAAATAAAGTAATATATAGGACAGTTTTTGTTGTTTCATTTGCAGGAGTAATCTATCAGCACACATATCATACAGTGTTTTCCACAAAACCTATAAAATACTTGTAAGTGTTGTGTTTTATTTTGTCCAAATAAAAGAAAATGTAGAAAAACATGGACTGTACAATTATTGGTTTAAAATGTAAATATTAAGTTTAATGAAAATCCATTCAGATCTTTTTATACATACTTGAATCTTTTGGCATGTGTCACTTCAGCCACAGCTTCAGTTTCAGATACCACCATCCTCATCTGAGGCCTCTGATCCGTCTTTTTTTTTCCCAAATTCTTGCATGAGGCTGTCGGCTCAAACTGGATTTTCATTTTGGCTGTCATTTTTAAATTGTTAAATTGTTTTTTTGGTTTTTTTTTTGTTAATACAAAGGTCAATACCTGTAAGCAAAATTTAATTCAAGTAACTTAATGTATTGAATTCAAAATGGCCTAAATTTAGTCACCATGGTCTTTTATTTAATCCATATTATATTTTGGTTACAGGTAAATCAGCCCAAAATATAATAATCATTTTCCATCACATGGACTGTAGATGTCAGTTGAGGCAGATAGGCTCATCAACATGGACTGAGTAAGTTGTCAAGCAATCAATTTTATCTTTTATTTTGTCAATAAACAGGAAAGACATTGTTTATTCTATGGCTGTGACTCATGGTACAATTCTATAAAAATACAAAAAAAGGACAATAAACATCACTCAATTATGGTCAAGTTGAAATAACTTTAAAAGATGAACATTCTTAGATATGTTTTTAGGTTGATCCAGTATTTCATTCTATAGTGAAGCCTACAATACAAGACATTTAAGATGAACTAACTTTATATAATTCTATGTTAAATTAAGGCAGAAATATGTTCAAAATTGGCATGTTACTATGTTAAGACCGTTTTCATTCATTTACATTTTTCAACTTAATAAAAAGTTCTTCAGTTTAAGCTGAACTTACTAACCCAATAAATCATTGTTTAGAGTGTACATGATAATAAACACTGACTGTTCAGATTACAACTTCAGGGTCACAAACCACTGGTAATGCATCACAGAATACCTCAAAAAACAACTGTATGAGTAATAGGATAAATATTTAATTTGATCAAATGTCAAGCTTTTCAGCAAAAAAAAAAACCTACCAGTGGGTAATGAAAATGTGCTGATATTCTTAAAAGCAACATGTAAATCTGTTTAAATTGCAATTACAAAATGTATATCAAATAGCACTCTTGTGTAACAAATGTTTACTTAAAATGTGTTCTGTTTTCTTGTTAATGCTAATTTAAAGATTTTTTTTTATTGATTTTAAAGATGTATATCTGTCCAAAAATATGAAAATAAAAAATCTTTGCAATTATTCATAAAACATAAAATAGGTGATTTTTTTCATAAGTTGAGGGACTGGAAGTTTTCAATTTTTTTTCTATTTTATTGAAACAGTTGCCATTGACTGAATTTCAACATCATCCAGTCATCATGTTTTTCTGCTGGAGTGTCACACAAACCATTGTTACGAACAGTTTCCTATTAAAGTGGAATTATTTGGTTTTCAGACACGTTCTTCTTCATATCTTTATCAGTAATGACTAGGGAAACTGAACACATACTGTCTGAGTTACACATTATCTACCAACAATCAGTGTCACAATCATTTCATGAAACAAGACAAAAATATTTTCTCCCAACATTATGGATAACAGTGTAGCTTATCATACATGCATATACCTCAAAGTAAACTGAAATGTCTTACTGAGAAAAGATTAGATATATTTATTTGAAATAGGATTGATTTTCCAGTACAAAACTTGCTTAATAAGGATACATTACTTTTCAGTCAATAACTGCTTTCCATAAACAAAGGCTTTTTAACATTTCCTTGAAAATGTT
>CM035787.1:17823974-17908974 GCA_020466265.1 Siphamia tubifer | reverse complement strand
ATATATTAATGTGATTAATGCTTCTGAAGTTATTAAACAAATAAGATCGGTAAATGCTTTAGGTCATTGGTAGACATATTTATGATATTTATGGGTTAATGCTGCAGTTTTAGAAGACAACGGAATAAATGCAAACATACATTTTACTTCTGCAATGCATATTCAAATATTTAATTCCACTTTTTTCTTGTCTCAGCATATTGAGGTGAAAGTTTCCTTTTTGTAGCTTTGCTTAGGTCAGTGGTAATGATGATTTTAATAAATAAGTTAAAAAAAAAATAGATGGATGGATAAACAATTGTGCTATGTAGGGGGCGGGGGGTCAGAAAAAGTATAGACCTATTAAGAATTATTAAGGGATTAAAACATAAAGCAATAAAACCAACCAGAACAAAAATAACTCAATGTAAAATATGGATCAGTCAAACCTTTCCCTCCCTATTGAATGTGTACACTGTGCAAAATATGATGGGGAAGTTTCCAGCATAATGTCATCATTTAAACCTGTTCAGTACTTGTCTGGATTAAACAAAACAAGATGATGTAAGAAGTGAAAGACCATTAAATTACTTCGTTAATTAATTTAGTTTTATTTCAAGAACATAAATTCATCAGGTAACAAAGAACAACACGGTATGAACAAACTCAATTTTTGGCACTCGAAAGGGAGTGCAGAATGTAGCTTATAGACACCCACCCCCTTTTTTCAAGCTTTGTTAACACACTTTATTTATTTATTTTCCACTTTTACAACACAAAAAAATCCATGCAAACCATTCACCAAAATACTTTATGCGCCTTATAAACAATTAAAATTAGTGTTTCCATGCCTCATGTCACCATACTTTAATATAGAGCAGCTCAACATGTGTTTAGTGCATTAATTAGTTGATAAATGCAAAGTGCTGAACATGTTGTTTCCTTCTAAATACTTTATCATGGAATTAATGGTTAATCGAGAGCATCATCAATATAAAAACCAAACTTCTAAAGCAATGCGTGAAGTTTAAAGTTTCCCCATTTCCCTCCTTAAAGAGGTCACATGTATAATGTGATGCATAATAAGACACACTTCCATTGTTCCTTCAGTGAAAGCAGTGAAAGGACAGAGTGTGGGAAACCAGGGAAAACTCACTCACAGAGTCGCTGAGGGACAATAGAGCCAGACCCCTGACCCGTGGAGCCAAAGGTTAAAAGAGAATTCAACCACTAAAATGGAAATTTCCTTACATGCATCAATGCATAAATATGTTAAAGTTTTCTTGGTGTGGTATAAACTTAATCTTTATCAGATACAGATATATTGTCTATTAATCAGTATATATGTTAGTGTTAATATGCTAGGATGGAGGATGGAATAAAGACATGTAATGAAGATATTTATTTTACAGGCACATTTTATTTCCACACAAGTCACATGATCTTGATGTGAAGCCATAATGTTATTTTATTTTATCACCAATTGTGTATTCCCAGTGCACTCATCCACTGCACGTATTCACTAACCCATCATCTCTTTTATGGTATTCCTAATTTTTTTATATATATTATATCTGTTGTGTGTAAAAAATAAAGCAGTTTTCTATGTAGAGTTGAAAGGGTAAAAAAAAAAACTGTTTTTTTTGTCATGTCAGTTGCAACCTCAACATCCAAATGTCATACAGTATATGTGTCATAGGTAAAATTCAGATGAATTGTGAACCAAAGACAAGATGTTCATTTAAAAATCAAGACAATAATTAACTATGTGGCAAATAAATTAAATTATATACTGTGAGGATAAGGATGTTTGTCCCCTCCACAGAGTCTGGTTATGTTAGTTTTTTTAATATAAGTATAAAAGAAAAATAAACCTTTAATTTGTGTAATAAGAAATTAAATTGAGCCAAATAAATTATGTATTATTCAGTAATTATTAACTTAATCCTGCAAAAGAGGATAAATTATATAAACTGCATTATCCCCGATTACTACAACAGAGGTATTATACTGAAACATCTATTCTTTCTCAGTTTTCTCAAAGCTGTACCATAAGATTGTTTCACTCCATAAAACTAAAACCTAGTCTCAATCTCAGACATGTGTGATAAGATCATAAATGTGAGCTTAGCTATTGATTCCGGTATCAAGCAGCAGATCTGGTTTCTGTGCAGGGTCACCACTTTCCCAGATAAACCCAGTCTTTCTGCATCACCCCCCTGTTAGCCACCTGCTCCCTCGAGACCTAACCTTCGTCCCCCAGGCAATAACAGCATTCTGCATGCCCTATCTCCCATTGTCCTACCGAGCTCTCTGATTGGCTCAGAGTGTGAGAAACTCTAGCCAAACCAAGACCCACACATTCATATGTAGATGTGGGACTATAAATAGGAGGGATGAAGCCAGCACAGATCAGATTCTCTCTACAGAGACCTCTACAGCACAGAGATCCAACCATGACACCAACAATCACAGCAGCAATGACCAACTCTCAGGAACATGTGACTCTGACACACAAGGTAAATACAAGATTTGACTTCAGAGACATTTTTACACTTTGTTCTTTTATATGCATTTGTATGTTCATGTCCAGAACAAGTGTATTAATGACATGTGTCTTGTGTCCACAGCTGAGAAAGCCTCTGGTTGAGAAGCTCCGCAGAGAGCGAATCAACAGCAGCATCGAGCAGCTCAAGTCTCTCCTGGGTCCAGAGTTCCTCCAACAGCAGCCAGACTCCAAGATGGAGAAAGCAGACATCCTGGAGATGACAGTGTGTTTACTGAGACGACTGCAGCAGCAGCATCATGTTGTGGACTCAGCAGCAGCAGCAGCTGATCAGGGCTACACTAGAGGTGCCCAAGAGGTGGTGAAGTTCCTGTCAAAGGAGGAGGTGAAGACCCAGTCCCAGAGAAGACTGATGAACCACTTCAACAAGCTGCAGTCTTCATCTGATATGAAAGACAATGACTTGTGTCTCCTGAGATCCACAGTCCAGACCAGCATCACCAAAGACAAGAGTCCAGTCATCAGCGCCCCCTGGAGGCCGTGGTAGACCAGAGATACTAGTGGAAAATCTGAAGTGACCATATTGGTCAAAAACAGCTGAACTGAATTCTCAGTTATTTAAGGACTTGTTCATCTGTGTGTAACGAAGCCTCTATGTTTGTGACAACTTGTGTTTTAAACAAGATGATATTTCCTAGGAAATGATGAAGTGATCATTTGTTTCAGTTTAAGAAATATTCTTTTCATGCATGGTGCATGAATCCAAGTTGAATGAATGTTTTAATATGTTCATTAATTACCAGATGTGTTGAAGATAATTGTTACATCTTCTTTATTATTGATCAGTTTGATCCAAATCAAATCTTATGGATACTACCTATTCTATTATCTTATAAAGATAGGCTTAATATGTGCTTTACAGAGCATGTTTTTTCCTTTAATAGAAAAGGATTTTTCTTAATGCATGTCACATTTTTCGTGACAAATTTTAAAATTTCTTCAAAATGAAGAACAATGTGATCTGTTTTAAGATCAGTTTTACTATTGATCGATAAGTACATATTCTTAAATGGATTTAGAGCAATTGTCAGAACCAGTGAGTAATGTTTACTGCAGTTGTTGTGTATTTTATAAAGACAGTTATTCCTTTACTCTTTGTGAGTACAGTGTATCTTGAAGATCATGTTTTATGCATGTCACATTTTTTGTGAAAAATTGTTTTTTTTTTTCAATTTTCTTCAAAATGAAGAACAATGTGATCTGTTTTAAGATCAGTTTTACTATTAGACTTGTTCAATAAGTACATTTGCCTAAATACATTTTGAGTAATATCCAGAACCAGTGAGTAATGTTTACTCCAGTTTGTTTGTGTCTTTTGTAAAGACAGTTATTCCTTTACTCTTTGTGAGTACAGTGTATCTTGTAGATCTCTACAAGTCATTGTTGTGATGCATCATCATCCTCAGTCACTCATGATGTGGCTCATTGTGCCTTGATGAATAAACAAACATGCAATTTACATGTTTTGTCTTCTGTTGTTATTTGTACCCTGCCCACATTCTTCATATTCAGACATGTATACACTGTAAACCTGAATAAATTAGCAGAACTCAAAAGAGTGAGGTAATCAGTTGTCATAATTATTTTGAGTTTTATAAACCCAAACATTTGAGTTTGAATATTTGTAGTCTATATTATAATTATAGGTGCATTCAACTTCCAAATTAGACCAACTCATAACTTGCTAGTACATGGAACTCAAAATATTAAATCATCTTTCTCATTACAATAAATGAGAAAATCATGATAATTTCAAGTTTTAAAACTCCAAATTTCACATGAAATTGTATGTACATTTAGTGAATTATGAGTATAGGATGGTAGCTACCATTACTCATACAGGTGTAAAAGTCATCTTTTTTGAACAGTCAGCTTGTAGGTGCACCTTAATTACGTATTATCTCGTCTAGAGGCAGAGCCACACATTGTGAAGATCCATGCTTAGCCCAGAGGGGGGGGTGTGGGGAGCCTTCCCCAGAAAAAAATCTATTTCTTTGATGCAATTTCCTGTATTTGAGTTCATTTTAGGGTGACCTGTTGGACAAATCCTAACCCTATGACAGTATATGAGCATTATTAACGTACCTATCTCAGCTCAGCTCCAGAATATATTGCCATATTTTCAGGCAAGTAGGCTTTAATTAACTAAAGCAACAACTATTTCAAAATGCCATTTGGAACCCATAAGCAACACAAATACAGCATCATAGTTAGGACACATTAGTTCAGTGGACAGTGTTCCATCAACTGTCCTTCACAATGAATATGCTATGACTTAGATAATGATACTGGAACGACCTGTATGATAAAATATATGTTTATGTAGGCAAGGGTGCAGAAGAGTGGGGGGAGGGGCAGAGGGGAGTGTATGCCCCTCAGATTCAGACCCCCCCCCCAGCAGATTAAGTGAAACAATAATAATCTGCTGTCTTTACATAAGTCAAAAATCACTGCCAAAACCTTTTTGCAATTATAGCAGTGTTTCCCAACCCTGGTCCTTGAGGCACATTATCCTGCATGTTTTAGATGTTTCCCTCTTTGAACAAACCTGATGGTCAATGTCATTCTGCTGCAGAGCTGATGATAGGCTGGTCACTTCAATCAGGTGTGGTTGGAGAGAGAAACATCTAAAACATACATGATAGTGTGCCTCAAGGACCAGGGTTGGGAAACACTGAATTATAGCACAGCATCTTGTGTTTGAGTCGTCACTATGGTTACCAATAGTTTGAGCATGGGACATGCATTTCAAGGACTTCACACTCACTCCCCACACATGTCATTTGTCACCAGTTAGGACCAACCTTCCCAACATGCAGAACACACACAGTACGTTGGGCCCCTACAATCTATGAGAGGACCCAGAGGAAAGGATAAATGCTAACACACCTGTGAAGCAAAACACTTATGTAACGTACAGCAGCTCTGTGTCCTCCTGCAGGTCCAGGTGCCGTCAGCCCGGTACCGGTGTCTGTTTTATGTGTTTGTTCATGATCTTCTCATTCTCTCATCTGTTCTTCCTCTGTTCTGTTCTTTCAGCACTTAGTTCAGGAGAGTCCAGTTCTGCTCCTCCAGGGCCACTATCCTGCATCTTTTAGATCACAGGTGTCAAACATGCAGCCGGGGGCCCAAAATTGGCCCACCAAAGGGTCCGGGGTGGCCCATGCTGAATTTATGAAATGCAAAAATGACAGTAATGATATTAACAATCAAGGAAGTTAAAATCATTTAGGTCAGTTCAATCTGAAGTGAGTCAGACCAGTAAGATACTATCGTAATAATCTATAAGTAATGAAAGCAGTAAGTATTTTCTATTTTTTAATGCAAAAAAATTTAAAATTAAACTAAAATATTTACAGTCTAGCCTTTAACAAAAAAGTGAATAATTAAATGACTTCATTTAACTTTAATTAATTTTAACAAAATTCTGTCTGTTCCTAAATGTTGTGTGAATAATAGTGCTCATGAACTTCAAACATACACTTATAACCATTGTGCAATGCAGTGTAAATACTGTACATATACAAATATGCTCTCTTCTCTGCCATTACATATGTGCACTTTATTTTTTGCTGTTGTAACTAAAAAATTTCCCCACGGTGGGATGAATAAAGTATTCTATTCAATCTATTTCTATTCTATTATATTTGTAGATCCACTGTTAGCTGTTAGTTGTATCATGCATCAATGATAAATTCAGAATTTCCAGGTCATTCATGTGTTCCTGTTATGTTCAAATACAGGTCTTAGATGTAAACATTTTCTTTGTTTATTTTTACTTTTTTAATTCAAAAACATGAGGAAAACTTTGATGTTGACATTATTAATGAGTTTTTACTGTGTTATTTATATTTTTCTACTGGTGTGGTCTATTTTATATCATCATATTAGGCTGAATATGGTCCCTGAACCAAACTGAGTTTGACACATTTTACATTAATCCCTTTTCCAACTTACTTGATTCAAATGATAAGTCTCTGACCTAACTCAACAGAACCTGGTAATGACCTTCAGCTCCTGGGAGAGGGAAACATCTAAAACATTGAGGATAGTGGTCCTCTAGGAACAGGATAAAACCCTCCTCCCTTAGTTAATCTTTTTACACTATTTCCTCCTCACATCCTTTTATCTTCTGTCTTTAATTGTCCTAGCCCTGTAGTGCACTGTACAGCTGTATTAACTTAGCAAATCAGAAAATATAATTTCTTAACCAATCAAAAAGCACAATTTCTTGTTACAAGCCAGGGAGCTATGAGGTCTGAAATAAGGGGCACAATGACAGTTTTGATCTGTGTCTAAAACATCTGACAAGTGGTTAAAATTTTAGAAAGTGTTTCTTCCCAAAATTCCTCTGGTGTAAATGTGTAACTGCAGAATGTCACAGGCAGCCAGTGGGATCCTTTCCCTCCAGATGGCAGGTGATGTCACACTTTGCTTCTATGACAACACTCAGGCAGCATCTGTCCCTTTGTGGTTCATTGATCACACAATAGAAGGAGTCCGTGTGGGAAACTCCGATCCACACTTTACTCACACATTTACCGGGCACGTGTCATAGGACTCTGTTACGCCTGGCAGCAGTGTGACATGGTTCTATTTAACCATCATGAAAAAGCACCACACTTAAGTTTAAAATATCTGAAATATTTTTATTTGCCCATATGGTGTAGATGCAACAAAAGTAATCTCAGGAAAACTATGACTAAACACATGATTACAAAATATAAAACACATCATATGTCATTCTGAATCTGGAGTAATGTTGTTGACTGCTTTAATATTTAACTAATGTTACACCACATCCATATGAGTAAATACTAATGATCATATTGTCATTACCATAATATTAATTTCAGTGTTCTCAGTAAGAATCATTGATCCCATAGTATCAGGTAGAAATCTGCTTTTCTTCAGGGTCCTCACTTTGTCCAGTTGACACACTCCTCCATTCACTCCCCTGGGGTTTAACAATAGACCCACCCTCGACCCCCAGGAAATAAGAGCAGAGTGTGAGAAAGTCCATCCAGACCCAGACCCACACATTCATATGTAGATGTGGGACTATAAATAGGAGGGATGAAGCCAGCACAGATCAGATTCTCTCTACAGAGACCTCTACAGCACAGAGATCCAACCATGACACCAACAATCACAGCAGCAATGACCAACTCTCAGGAACATGTGACTCTGACACACAAGGTAAATACAAGATTTGACTTCAGAGACATTTTTACACTTTGTTCTTTTATATGTATTTGTATGTTCATGTCCAGAACAAGTGTATTAATGACATGTGTCTTGTGTCCACAGCTGAGAAAGCCTCTGGTTGAGAAGCTCCGCAGAGAGCGAATCAACAGCAGCATCGAGCAGCTCAAGTCTCTCCTGGGTCCAGAGTTCCTCCAACAGCAGCCAGACTCCAAGATGGAGAAAGCAGACATCCTGGAGATGACAGTGTGTTTACTGAGACGACTGCAGCAGCAGCATCATGTTGTGGACTCAGCAGCAGCAGCAGCTGATCAGGGCTACACTAGAGGTGCCCAAGAGGTGGTGAAGTTCCTGTCAAAGGAGGAGGTGAAGACCCAGTCCCAGAGAAGACTGATGAACCACTTCAACAAGCTGCAGTCTTCATCTGATATGAAAGACAATGACTTGTGTCTCCTGAGATCCACAGTCCAGACCAGCATCACCAAAGACAAGAGTCCAGTCATCAGCGCCCCCTGGAGGCCGTGGTAGACCAGAGATACTAGTGGAAAATCTGAAGTGACCATATTGGTCAAAAACAGCTGAACTGAATTCTCAGTTATTTAAGGACTTGTTCATCTGTGTGTAACGAAGGCTCTATGTTTGTGACAACTTGTGTTTTAAACAAGATGATATTTCCTAGGAAATGATGAAATGATCATTTGTTTCAGTTTAAGAAATATTCTTTTCATGCATGGTGCATGAATCCAAGTTGAATGAATGTTTTCATATGTTCATTAATTACCAGATGTGTTGAAGATAATTGTTACATCTTCTTTATTATTGATCAGTTTGATGCAAAATCATGTCTGTTGTCTTCTTATGGATACTACCTATTCTATTATCTTATAAAGATAGGCTTAATATGTGCTTTACAGAGCATGTTTTTTCCTTTAATAGAAAAAGATTTTTTTTAATGCATGTCACATTTTTCGTGACAAATTTTAAAATTTCTTCAAAATGAAGAAGAATGTGATCTGTTTTAAGATCAGTTTTACTATTAGACTTGTTCAATAAGTACTTTTTCTTGAATTAATTTTGAGTAATATTCAGAACCAGTGAGTAATGTTTACTCCAGTTTGTTTGTGTCTTTTGTAAAGACAGTTATTCCTTTACTCTTTGTGAGTACAGTGTATCTTGTAGATCTCTACAAGTCATTGTTGTGATGCATCATCATCCTCAGTCACTCATGATGTGGCTCATTGTGCCTTGATGAATAAACCAACATGCAACTTACATGTTTTGTCTTCTGTTGTTATTTGTACCCTGCCCACATTCTTCATATTCAGACATGTACACACTGTCAACCTGAATAAATTAGCAGAACTCAAAAGAGTGAGGTAATCAGTTGCCACATTTATTTTGAGTTCAAAAAGTCAAACATTTGAGTATATCACAGTTTTAATATTTAGAGTTCATATGTACATTCTAAATTAAACTTCCAAATCAGGCCAACTCATAACTTGTTAATACATAGAACTCAAGATAATAATTCATCATTCTCATTACAATAACTCATAAGAACATGATGAATCCAAGTCTTTATATCCTGAATTCCACATGACCTTATATTTACATTCAGTGGATTAATATAGTAGGTTCTTACCATTAGCAGAAAAATATGTGTTAAAGTCAATATAGTAGTAAACACATACATTAATGAAATAAATGATTCCGAAATGTCAGATGTGAACCATTTATGGAACAATAACTTCATATTTAATTAATCTTGCTCTGGTGTTAGGGATGACACGTTACATTTTATGTTTTAAATAGCCTACATAAAAGTACCACATGAAATTTGTTTCTCGTTTCAAGGCTTTTGGACTTCATCAGGAAACAATATTTCAACAAAATAACACAAAACAATTTTTTTTCAGTAAACTCTGTAATTATATTGTTATAGTTACGACCTTAGTGTTGTTAGAATTGGTTTTGACCTAGTTAAAAAAATAAGATTATGAAGCAATAATTTAAGCCAAAACTGACATCGTAAGTGCACTGTCAGCAAATACACTGTTACCCAGAAAACAATAACCCTTACATGCACAATAAGAAAATATGTAAATATGGGCATGTCCAGACATGTGAGGTCAGTTCAGTATAGATCTGGTGACTTTCAGAGTGCATATTGAAGGGTATACTGAAAAAAAAAGGTCCAAAGGCCCACATCAAAAATATTAAAGACAATATTTTCAGAGATAAGGGACTCTAACTAGGTTCAAGAAATAAGAACCAAATTGGAAACTTGGTTTATTGTATTTCACAGCTGATTTAAATCATGGGTCAAACTGACTCTTTCACATCATATATGGTAACAGAGACACAAAAGGAAGGCTAATTCATTTTACCAAACATATTTTTTTTCGTTATACTTTTATTTACATAAAAAAATTTGAAGACCTATTGAATATACGTGAAAACATACACATGGTTTTTATTTTAAGAATTTACAAATATAGTTTTTAGCTTAAATGTTTTTTAATTTCTTTTCACGTCCAATCACACTGTGGTCCACCAAGGATCTGTAATAAAGTATTTATATTCTTATCCACTTATTGTGAATAGAATATCAATAAAAGTTTTCATAGAAGTGATGAGTTTTGATGATGTTCACTTCACCAGAAGCTTGATCACTGCTTCAACCAATCTGACACACTTCAGGAAACAAGTGTTTTAGCCTCATATAAAGTTATAATTTCATGATTAATTTAGTCGATCTGTGTCTAAACCATCTGACAAGTGGTTCAAATTTTAGAAAGTGTTTCTTCCCAAAATTCCTCTGGTGTAAATGTGTAACTGCAGAATGTCACAGGCAGCCAGTGGGATCCTTTCCCTCCAGATGGCAGGTGATGTCACACTTTGTTTCTATGACAACACTCAGGCAGCATCTGTCCCTTTGTGGTTCATTGATCACACAATAGAAGGAGTCCGTGTGGGAAACTCCGATCCACACTTTACTCACACATTTACCGGGCACGTGTCATATGACTCTGTTACGCCTGGCAGCAGTGTGACATGGTTCTATTTAACCATCATGAAAAACCACCACACTTAAGTTTAAAATATCTGAAATATTTTTATTTGCCCATATGGTGTAGATGCAACAAAAGTAATCTCAGGAAAACTATGACTAAACACATGATTACAAAATATAAAACACATCATATGTCATTCTGAATCTGGAGTAATGTTGTTGACTGCTTTAATATTTAACTAATGTTACACCACATCCATATGAGTAAATACTAATGATCATATTGTCATTACCATAATATTAATTTCAATGTTCTCAGTAAAAATCATTGATCCCATAGTATCAGGTAGAAAAGCTGCTTTTCTTCAGGGTTCTCACTTTGTCCAGTTGACACACTCCTCCATTCACTCCCCTGGGGTTTAACAATAGACCCACCCTCGACCCCCAGGAAATAAGAGCAGAGTGTGAGAAAGTCCATCCAGACCCAGACCCACACATTCATATGTAGATGTGGGACTATAAATAGGAGGGATGAAGCCAGCACAGATCAGATTCTCTCTACAGAGACCTCTACAGCACAGAGATCCAACCATGACACCAACAATCACAGCAGCAATGACCAACTCTCAGGAACATGTGACTCTGACACACAAGGTAAATACAAGATTTGACTTCAGAGACATTTTTACACTTTGTTCTTTTATATGCATTTGTATGTTCATGTCCAGAACAAGTGTATTAATGACATGTGTCTTGTGTCCACAGCTGAGAAAGCCTCTGGTTGAGAAGCTCCGCAGAGAGCGAATCAACAGCAGCATCGAGCAGCTCAAGTCTCTCCTGGGTCCAGAGTTCCTCCAACAGCAGCCAGACTCCAAGATGGAGAAAGCAGACATCCTGGAGATGACAGTGTGTTTACTGAGACGACTGCAGCAGCAGCATCATGTTGTGGACTCAGCAGCAGCAGCAGCTGATCAGGGCTACACTAGAGGTGCCCAAGAGGTGGTGAAGTTCCTGTCAAAGGAGGAGGTGAAGACCCAGTCCCAGAGAAGACTGATGAACCACTTCAACAAGCTGCAGTCTTCATCTGATATGAAAGATAATGACTTGTGTCTCCTGAGATCCACAGTCCAGACCAGCATCACCAAAGACAAGAGTCCAGTCATCAGCGCCCCCTGGAGGCCGTGGTAGACCAGAGATACTAGTGGAAAATCTGAAGTGACCATATTGGTCAAAAACAGCTGAACTGAATTCTCAGTTATTTAAGGACTTGTTCATCTGTGTGTAACGAAGCCTCTATGTTTGTGACAACTTGTGTTTTAAGCAAGATGATATTTCCTAGGAAATGATGAAGTGATCATTTGTTTCAATTTAAGAAATATTATTTTCATGCATGGTGCATGAATCCAAGTTGAATGAATATTTTCATATGTTCATTAATTACCAGATGTGTTGAAGATAATTGTTACATCTTCTTTATTATTGATCAGTTTGATCCAAAATCATGTCTGTTTTCTTATGGATACAATCTATTCTATTATCTTATAAAGATAGGCTTAATATGTGCTTTACAGAGCATGTTTTTTCCTTTAATAGAAAAGGATTTTTTTTAATGCATGTCACATTTTTAGTGACAAATTTTAAAATTTCTTCAAAATGAAGAACACTTTGATCTGTTTTAAGATCAGTTTTACTATTGATCGATAAGTACATATTCTTAAATGGATTTTGAGCAATTGTCAGAACCAGTGAGTAATGTTTACTGCAGTTGTTGTGTATTTTATAAAGACAGTTATTCCTTTACTCTTTGTGAGTACAGTGTATCTTGTAGATCTTGTTTAATGCATGTCACATTTTTTGTGAAAATTTTTTATTTTTTTTCAATTTTCTTCAAAATGAAGAACAATGTGATCTGTTTTAAGATCAGTTTTACTATTAGACTTGTTCAATAAGTACATTTGCCTAAATACATTTTGAGTAATATCCAGAACCAGTGAGTAATGTTTACTCCAGTTTGTTTGTGTCTTTTGTAAAGACAGTTATTCCTTTACTCTTTGTGAGTACAGTGTATCTTGTAGATCTCTATAAGTCATTGTTGTGATGCATCATCATCCTCAGTCACTCATGATGTGGCTCATTGTGCCTTGATGAATAAACCAACATGCAACTTACATGTTTTATCTTGTCATGTTATTTGTACCCTGCCCACATTCTTCATATTCAGACATGTATACACTGTAAACCTGAATAAATTAGCAGATGTTTCAGATATTCAAACATTTGTGTATGTCACAGTTTAAATATTTGTAGTTTATAGTCATTATAAATGGTAAATGGACTGAAAATTCTAAATTAAAGTTCCAAATTAATCTAACTTATAACTTGTTAGTACATGGTAGTCAAGATAATAATTCATCTTTCTCATGATGACAATAACTCATAAGAACATGACAATTCCAAGTCTTCAAATTCAGAATTCCACATGACATTATATTTACATTCAGTATTCAACATGTCATATATAAAACAAATTAACACATGTTAATCATTTTATGGCATAATAACTTCATATTTATCCTTCCTCTTGTGTTATGGATGACATGACCAAGTTTAGATTTTAAATACATAAAAAAAGATGTAAAATTTGACAGGAAACTATTTCAACAAATAATTTTAAAAAATTAATCCTTTTTTCCCCCACTAAATTATGAAATTATCTGTTTGAAGTTATGACCTTAGTGTTGTTAGAGTTAGTTTTGACCTAGTTACAAAAATAAGATTATGAAGCAATAATTTGAGCCAAAATTGAAATCATAAGTGCACTGTCAGCAAACACACTTACACCCAGATCCTCTTCCTCCCACTTCTTTACCCAACCGCCCAAAATCAAGCACCGAACCTGGGGGGCCTTTCCTGTAGCGGCCCCAAACCTCTGGAACTCACTCCCCCCAACCATCCGTCACTGTTCCGACCTCAACACTTTTAAATCCCTTTTAAAAACTAATTTATTCAAGATTGCTTTTCATGTTTGATTACTTTTATTCTGTCTGCTTTAATTTGTGATTGCTCTGTTTTCTGTTGTTTGTTTTTATTGTTGTTGGACTTTTATTGATCTGTTTTTACTGCATGTAAAGCGTCTTTGAGTGCCATGAAAAGCTAAAGCTATTATTATTATTATTATTATTATTATTATTATTATTATTATTATTATTATTATTATTATTATTAAGTTGGGTTTTTTTCAGCTTTTTTTCACGTCCAATCACACTGTGGTCCACCAATGATCTGTAGTAAAGTATTTATATTCTTATCCACTTATTGTGAATAGAATATCAATAAAAGTTTTGATAGAAGTGATGAGTGTTGATGATGTTCACTTCACCAGAAGCTTGATCACTGCTTCAACCAATCTGACACACTTCAGGAAACAAGTGTTTTAGCCTCATATAAAGTCATAATTTCATGGTTAATTTAGTCAATCTGTGTCTAAAACATCTGACAAGTGGTTCAAATTTTAGAAAGTGTTTCTTCCCAAACTCCCTCTGGTGTAAATGTGTAACTGCAGAATGTCACAGGCAGCCAGTGGGATCCTTTCCCTCCAGATGGCAGGTGATGTCACACTTTGCTTCTATGACAACACTCAGGCAGCATCTGTCCCTTTGTGGTTCATTGATCACATAATAGAAGGAGTCCGTGTGGGAAACTCCGATCCACACTTTACTCACACATTTACCGGGCACGTGTCATAGGACTCTGTTACGCCTGGCAGCAGTGTGACATGGTTCTATTTAATTGATATTCTAATTCACAATAATTAGGCATATTTAATATGGACACCTCATGTTGCCATGAATGGGTTCACACTGGGGTAAGTTTGAAGCCTGCTCTGTCTGAGGGAGATCATCATAAATTGAAATGATAGGACTCTTACAAAGTGTTGGTTTTTGACCGATTGGATTTGACACTGTACTGATAAAAACCATGTGTATGTGTTCACATATAATGACTTAAAATCTTTTAAGCAAGTAAAACAATAATGATGAAAATATATTTGGTAAAATGAATTATTCTTCCTTTTGTCTTTCTGTTACCATCACTGATGTTAATGGGTCAGTTTAACTTAAATAAACTGTGAAATACACTAAAACAAATAGACTTTTTTTCTCTTCTCTTGTACCTTTTCAGGGTTCTTATTATTGTGCCATGAAATAGTTCACATCTGTGATTTAATTTTATATATGACATGTTGGATCCATTTACTGCATTAATATGTGTGTTTACTGCTAGATATTGAAGCAAATTTTTCTGCTAATGGTAAGAACCTACTATTAATCCACTGAATGTAAATATAATGTTATGTGAAATTCTGAATTTGAAGACTTGGAATCATCATGTTCTTATGACTTATTGTAATGAGACAGAAAAAATATTATCTTGACTACTACTAAGTTATGAGTTTATCTAATTTGGAAGTTTAATTTAGAATTTTCTGTCCATTTACCATTTATAATGACTACAAACTGCAAATATTTAAACTGTGATATACTCAAATGTTTGAATATCTGAAACATGTGCTAATATATTAATAATATATACATGTCTGAATATGAAGAATGTGGGCAGGGTACAAATAACAACAGAAGACAAAAGATGTAAGTTGCATGTTGGTTTATTCATCAAGGCACAATGAGCCACATCATGAGTGACTGAGGATGATGATGCATCACAACAATGACTTGTAGAGATCTACAAGATACACTGTACTCACAAAGAGTAAAGGAATAACTGTCTTTACAAAAGACACAAACAAACTGGAGTAAACATTACTCACTTGTTCTGAATAGTCCTCAAAATTAATTTAAGAAAATTTACTTATTGAACAAGTCTAATACACCGTAGATTTTGCAGTGTTAATTTGGAGAAAATGGGACCAAATACACTCTAGAAGAAGTTAAATAAACTATCTAAGTGAGGATTTAACACTGAAAAATTTACTGTGTAGTAAAACTGATCTTAAAACAGATCCAAGTGTTCTTCATTTTGAAGAAATTTTCTAAAATAGACATTTGCCAATAAAATGTGACATGGATTAAACAAATCCTTTACTATTAAAGGAAAAACATGCTCTGTAAACCACATATTAAGTCTATCTTTATAAGATAATAGAATAGGTAGTATCCATAAGATTTGATTTGGATCAAACTGATCAATAATAAAGAAGATGTAACAATTATCTGCAACACATCTGGTAATTAATGAACATATGAAAACATTCATTCAACTTGGATTCATGCACCATGCATGAAAAGAATATTTCTTAAACTGAAACAAATGATCACTTCATCATTTCCTAGGAAATATCATCTTGCTTAAAACACAAGTTGTCACAAACATAGAGGCTTCGTTACACACAGATGAACAAGTCCTTAAATAACTGAGAATTCAGTTCAGCTGTTTTTGACCAATATGGTCACTTCAGATTTTCCACTAGTATCTCTGGTCTACCACGGCCTCCAGGGGGCGCTGATGACTGGACTCTTGTCTTTGGTGATGCTGGTCTGGACTGTGGATCTAAGGAGACACAAGTCATTGTCTTTCATATCAGATGAAGACTGCAGCTTGTTGAAGTGGTTCATCAGTCTTCTCTGGGACTGGGTCTTCACCTCCTCCTTTGACAGGAACTTCACCACCTCTTGGGCACCTCTAGTGTAGCCCTGATCAGCTGCTGCTGCTGCTGAGTCCACAACATGATGCTGCTGCTGCAGTCGTCTCAGTAAACACACTGTCATCTCCAGGATGTCTGCTTTCTCCATCTTGGAGTCTGGCTGCTGTTGGAGGAACTCTGGACCCAGGAGAGACTTGAGCTGCTCGATGCTGCTGTTGATTCGCTCTCTGCGGAGCTTCTCAACCAGAGGCTTTCTCAGCTGTGGACACAAGACACATGTCATTAATACACTTGTTCTGGACATGAACATACAAATGCATATAAAAGAACAAAGTGTAAAAATGTCTCTCAAGTCAAATCTTGTATTTACCTTGTGTGTCAGAGTCACATGTTCCTGAGAGTTGGTCATTGCTGCTGTGATTGTTGGTGTCATGGTTGGATCTCTGTGCTGTAGAGGTCTCTGTAGAGAGAATCTGATCTGTGCTGGCTTCATCCCTCCTATTTATAGTCCCACATCTACATATGAATGTGTGGGTCTGGGTCTGGATGGACTTTCTCACACTCTGAGCCAATCAGAACATTTGTTTTGACAATAAGGTTTTTTTTAACATTAACATGGTGGTGAATGCTGTTATTTCCCGGGGGTCGAGGGTGGGTCTATTGTTAAACCCCAGGGGAGTGAATGGAGGAGTGTGTCAACTGGACAAAGTGAGAACCCTGAAGAAAAGCAGCTTTTCTACCTGATACTATGGGATCAATGATTCTTACTGAGAACTGAAATTAATATTATGGTAATGACAATATGATCATTAGTATTTACTCATATGGATGTGGTGTAACATTAGTTAAATATTAAAGCAGTCAACAACATTACTCAGATTCAGAATGACATATGATGTGTTTTATACTTTGTAATCATGTGTTTAGTCATAGTTTTCCTGAGATTACTTTTGTTGCATCTACACCATTTGGGGAAATGAAAACATTTCAGATATTTTAAACTTAAGTGTGGTGGTTTTTCATGATGGTTAAATAGAACCATGTCACACTGCTGCCAGGCGTAACAGAGTCATATGACACGTGCCCGGTAAATGTGTGAGTAAAGTGTGGATCGGAGTTTCCCACACGGACTCCTTCTATTGTGTGATCAATGAACCACAAAGGGACAGATGCTGCCTGAGTGTTGTCATAGAAGCAAAGTGTGACATCACCTGCCATCTGGAGGGAAAGGATCCCACTGGCTGCCTGTGACATTCTGCAGTTACACATTTACACCAGAGGAATTTTGGGAAGAAACACTTTCTAAAATTTTAACCACTTGTCAGATGTTTTAGACACAGATTGACTAAATTAACCATGAAATTATGACTTTATATGAGGCTAAAACACTTGTTTCCTGAAGTGTGTCAGATTGGTTGAAGCAGTGATCAAGCTTCTGGTGAAGTGAACATCATCAACACTCATCACTTCTATCAAAACTTTTATTGATATTCTATTCACAATAAGTGGATAAGAATATAAATACTTTACTACAGATCATTGGTGGACCACAGTGTGATTGGACATGAAAAGAAACTGAAACCCCTCCCACTTATTATTATTAGTTATTATTAGTATTATTATTATTATTAATAATAATAATAATAATAATAATAAAAATGGTAGGAACCTACTATATTAATCCACTAAATGTAAATATAATGTCATGTGGAATTCTGAATTTGAAGACTTGGAATCATCATGTTCTTATGAGTTATTGTCATGAGAAAGGTTAATTATTATCTTGACTAACGTGTACTAACAAGTTATAAGTTAGACTAATTTGTAAGTTTAATTTAGAATTTTCAGTCCATTTATAATGACTATAAACTACAAATATTTAAACTGTGATATACTCAAATGTTTGAATATCTGAAATCAAAACAAATGTGATATTCGATTACCTTGTGCCTTTAATTTCTGCTAATTTATTCAGGTTTACAGTGTGTAGATGTCTGAATATGAAGAATGTGGGCAGGGTACAAATAACATGACAAGATAAAACATGTAAGTTGCATGTTGGTTTATTCATCAAGGCACAATGAGCCACATCATGAGTGACTGAGGATGATGATGCATCATAACAATGACTTGTAGAGATCTACAAGATACACTGTACTCACAAAGAGTAAAGAAATAACTGTCTTTACAAAAGACACAAACAAACTGGAGTAAACATTACTCACTGGTTCTGAATATTACTCAAAAGTGATTTAAGAAAATTGACTTTTTTAACAAGTCTAATAGTAAAACTGATCTTAAAACAGATCACAGTGTTCTTCATTTTGAAGAAATTTGAAAAAAAAAACAAATTTGTCACTAAAAATGTGACATGCATTAAACAAATCCTTTACTATTAAAGGAAAAACATGCTCTGTAAAGCACATATTAAGCCTATCTTTATAAGATAATAGAATAGGTAGTATCCATAAGATTTAATTTAGATCAAACTGATCAATAATAAAGAAGATGTAACAATTATCTGCAACACATCTGGTAATTAATGAACATATGAAAACATTCATTCAACTTGGATTCATGCACCATGCATGAAAAGAATATTTCTTAAATTGAAACAAATGATCACTTCATCATTTCCTAGGAAATATCATCTTGCTTAAAACACAAGTTGTCACAAACATAGAGGCTTCGTTACACACAGGTGAACAAGTCCTTAAATAACTGAGAATTCAGTTCAGCTGTTTTTGACCAATATGGTCACTTCAGATTTTCCACTAGTATCTCTGGTCTACCACGGCCTCCAGGGGGCGCTGATGACTGGACTCTTGTCTTTGGTGATGCTGGTCTGGACTGTGGATCTCAGGAGACACAAGTCATTGTCTTTCATATCAGATGAAGACTGCAGCTTGTTGAAGTGGTTCATCAGTCTTCTCTGGGACTGGGTCTTCACCTCCTCCTTTGACAGGAACTTCACCACCTCTTGGGCACCTCTAGTGTAGCCCTGATCAGCTGCTGCTGCTGCTGAGTCCACAACATGATGCTGCTGCTGCAGTCGTCTCAGTAAACACACTGTCATCTCCAGGATGTCTGCTTTCTCCATCTTGGAGTCTGGCTGCTGTTGGAGGAACTCTGGACCCAGGAGAGACTTGAGCTGCTCGATGCTGCTGTTGATTCGCTCTCTGCGGAGCTTCTCAACCAGAGGCTTTCTCAGCTGTGGACACAAGACACATGTCATTAATACACTTGTTCTGGACATGAACATACAAATACATGTAAAAGAACAAAGTGTAAAAATGTCTCTGAAGTCAAATCTTGTATTTACCTTGTGTGTCAGAGTCACATGTTCCTGAGAGTTGGTCATTGCTGCTGTGATTGTTGGTGTCATGGTTGGATCTCTGTGCTGTAGAGGTCTCTGTAGAGAGAATCTGATCTGTGCTGGCTTCATCCCTCCTATTTATAGTCCCACATCTACATATGAATGTGTGGGTCTGGGTCTGGATGGACTTTCTCACACTCTGAGCCAATCAGAACATTTGTTGTGACAATAAGGTTTTTTTTAACATTAACATGGTGGTGAATGCTGTTATTTCCTGGGGGTCGAGGGTGGGTCTATTGTTAAACCCCAGGGGAGTGAATGGAGGAGTGTGTCAACTGGACAAAGTGAGGACCCTGAAGAAAAGCAGCTTTTCTACCTGATACTATGGGATCAATGATTCTTACTGAGAACACTGAAATTAATATTATGGTAATGACAATATGATCATTAGTATTTACTCATATGGATGTGGTGTAACATTAGTTAAATATTAAAGCAGTCAACAACATTACTCCAGATTCAGAATGACATATGATGTGTTTTATATTTTGTAATCATGTGTTTAGTCATAGTTTTCCTGAGATTACTTTTGTTGCATCTACACCATATGGGCAAATAAAAATATTTCAGATATTTTAAACTTAAGTGTGGTGGTTTTTCATGATGGTTAAATAGAACCATGTCACACTGCTGCCAGGCGTAACAGAGTCATATGACACGTGCCCGGTAAATGTGTGAGTAAAGTGTGGATCGGAGTTTCCCACACGGACTCCTTCTATTGTGTGATCAATGAACCACAAAGGGACAGATGCTGCCTGAGTGTTGTCATAGAAGCAAAGTGTGACATCACCTGCCATCTGGAGGGAAAGGATCCCACTGGCTGCCTGTGACATTCTGCAGTTACACATTTACACCAGAGGGAGTTTGGGAAGAAACACTTTCTAAAATTTGAACCACTTGTCAGATGTTTTAGACACAGATTGACTAAATTAATCATGAAATTATGACTTTATATGAGGCTAAAACACTTGTTTCCTGAAGTGTGTCAGATTGGTTGAAGCAGTGATCAAGCTTCTGGTGAAGTGAACATCATCAACACTCATCACTTCTATCAAAACTTTTATTGATATTCTATTCACAATAAGTGGATAAGAATATAAATACTTTACTACAGATCCTTGGTGGACCACAGTGTGATTGGACAAGAAAAGAAATTAAAAAACATTTAAGCTAAAAACTACATTTGTAAATGCTTGAAGTAAAAACCACGTATATGTGTTCACGTACATTGGATAGGTCTTAAATTTTTTTTTATGAAAATAAAATACAACTTTGAAAATATGCTGGGTAAAATTAATTAGCCTTCTTTTTCTATTTCTGTTACAATCTATGATGTGAAAGGGTGAGTTTGACCAACGTCTTAAATCAATAGTGAAATACACTAAAACAAATATCCAATCTGTTTCTTATTTCAGAAACCTTGTTAGAGTCCCTTATCTATGAAAATATTCTTTAATATTTTTGATGGGGGCCTTTGGACCTTTTTTTTATCAGTATACCCTGTGATGTGCACTCTGAAAGTCACCAGATCTATACTGAACTGACCTCACATGTCTGGACATGCCCATATTTACATGTTTCCTTATTGTGCAGGTAAGGGTTATTGTTATCTGGGTGTCAGTGTGTTGGCTGACAGTGCACTTATGATTTCAGTTTCGGCTCAAATTATTGCTTTATATTCTTATTTTTGTTGTAACTTACTGTCCCTTTGTGTTTGGATCAAACATTCAGACTGGCGCGAAATGTTCATACCATATAGATTATTTGAGTTTTGCACGAGCTCTGCGTTTGCTAATAATAAATCCAGTCTTGTATTGTTAATGCTCAAATTCATAAAGATATGCTATGGAGAGATCACAAAGTCTCGTCTTTATAACCTACACTACAATGAAAAAGAATATAAGCAGTAGAAAGACTGATGCAGGATGGGTTTTTTTAACCGGTGAAAGAAAACAATGACTGGACATCACCGATGCGGTCAACCATAGGTCAAACGGTTATCGCTTAACATCCCTAATCTGAAATCAAAATAAATCTGATAACCGATTACCTTGTAGTTCTGCTAATGTATTCAAGTTTATAGTGTATCCATGGCTGAACATATAAATAACATATACATTTCATGCCACCTACTGTTAAACACAACACATTACTCGTACAGGTTAATTCACATGAAACATGGCGTCTGAAAACACATATCTATAACAGGGTGAAATACAGTTCTTCCACATTGCATCAGATGAACACATACTACAACCACTCTATGCATTTTACTCCAAAACAAAGCATTAATTCACTTAATGAAGTAATTATTATTACTATTAAGTCGGTCTTTTACCTGTTTCATTTACTATTTGTAATCTCTAATAAACCATATGAACTCTTATCTTAAATCAATGTATTATTCAGATTCAGATTCAGAAAACTTTATTATCCCCATGTGGGGCAATTTGTTGCACAGCCAGCAGGGAACCGTTAAAACACACATTAAAACACACACAGCAACACATACATCATGAAATACCAATTATAAAAAGTTGTTTAGGAAGCCAATGGACGTTGGTAAAAATGATTTTTTAAAACGATTCGTCCTACACTCTGGCAACCTATAGCGGCGCCCAGAAGGAAGCAGCCTATATTGAGAGGACAGCGGGTGAGTGGGGTCAGCTAGGACTGACTGAGCCTTCTTTATCATTCTGGCTCTGTATAAGACAGTCAGCTCCTCAAAGCTGACCCCTGCTATCCCGCTACACCTTCTGATGATGCTATTCAGCCTGTTTTTGTCATACAAGGTAAGGGACCCAAACCAGCAAATAAAAGAGAAGGTTAAAACAGACTCAATAAAACAAGAATAAAACATCTTCATAAAAGAGGTATCCACATTAAAACTTCTCAACTTTCGATAAAAATACATGCGCTGGTGGGCCTTTGCACAAACAGCATCAATGTTCAATCCAAACGCTAGTTTGTTGTCAATTATGGTACCCAGGTATTTGTACTGCTGTGCTGTTTCAACTACCTGGCCATGGATAAAAACAGGGTGGATTGGTGGAGACTTCTTCCTGAAATCAACCACCATTTCCTTTGTTTTTGCCACGTTTATGCTCAGAAATGAGCTATCACACCAGTCGATAAAATCCTTCACCATGTATTATGTAGTTATAACCTATCATTCAATGACATCTATTATCTCTTGCTGTTATTTCGAATGTATTCTCTTGAAACACAGTTTCTTTACTTTTAACCAACACAGCACGTGTGACGGACATTAACTCTTACATTAGCTTTAGCTATCGACTTAGCATAGTAATAGGCACACACGTGGTAACAACCACTAAAACTCAAGACCATTTTCCATGTCTTTCTCAAAGTCTTTGTCTTATATTACTTTTGTGTATCTGTGACACTCACATTAATTCATTTTTCCATGTATATCATTCACACACCATGCTAGTTTTTTAATGTGTGAGCCGCGCTACTGTCCTGTCTACGCCACATTAGCTCACAAGCTAACACTCTTTTACTCTATTTTTAGCTTGACACTGCTTCCTCACAAAAGCTATGAAGTACTTAAGAGGCATTACTATTCTTATTCTGTCTGTTAAATTGAACCAGCTTACCTGCAAAATACAAAAAGCAGTTAGTAACCTAGAGCGGACTTGGCAACATATTCAGCTCATCACTACTGACTGAAGTCACTTTGCATAACCATGTACTGTAGTCACCTACTGATACACCTGGCTGCCAGCGCCCTCTGCTGGTGAATTTAAATATAGCTTTTGTGACATACGTTATATTTACAGCACAGATAAGAACAGTCGTGTTACTTCTTAATAAATTAAATGAGGGACAACTATTCTAATGCATGTTTTATTCACATAGTGCCACATATACATGTCTGAATATGAAGAATGTAAGCAGGGTAGAAATAACAAGAGAAGACAAAACATTGAAATTTCATGTTGGTTTATTCATCAAGGCAAAATGAGCCACATCATGAGTGACTGAGGATGATGATGCATCACAACAATGACTTGCAGAGATCTACAAGATACACTGTACTCACAAAGAGTAAAGGAATAACTGTCTTTACAAAAGACACAAACAAACTGGAGTAAACATTACTCACTGGTTCTGACAATTGCTCAAAATTCATTTCAGAATATGTACTTATCGATCAATAGTAAAACTGATCTTAAAACAGATCAAAGTGTTCTTCATTTTGAAGAAATTTTCTAAAATAGACATTTGCCACTAAAATGTGACATGGATTGAACATGCTCTGTAAAGCAGATGTTGAGCCTATCTTTATAAGATAATAGAATGTGGAGTATCCACACGATTTGATTTGGATAATACTGATCAATAATAAAGAAGATGTAACAGTTACCTGCAGCACATCTGGTAATTAATGAACATATGAAAACATTCATTCATACATGCTCTGTAAAGCACATATCAAGCCTATCTTTATAAGATAATAGAATAGGTAGTATCCATAAGAAGACAACAGACATGAATTTTGATCAAACTGATCAATAATAAAAAAAGATGTATCAATTATCTTCAACACATCTGATAATTAATGAACATATGAAAATATTCATTCAACTTGGATTCATGCACCATGCATGAAAAGAATATTTCTTAAACTGAAACAAATGATCACTTCATCATTTCCTAGGAAATATCATCTTGTTTAAAACACAAGTTGTCACAAACATAGAGGCTTCGTTACACACAGATGAACAAGTCCTTAAATAACTGAGAATTCAGTTCAGCTGTTTTTGACCAATATGGTCACTTCAGATTTTCCACTAGTATCTCTGGTCTACCACGGCCTCCAGGGGGCGCTGATGACTGGACTCTTGTCTTTGGTGATGCTGGTCTGGACTGTGGATCTCAGGAGACACAAGTCATTGTCTTTCATATCAGATGAAGACTGCAGCTTGTTGAAGTGGTTCATCAGTCTTCTCTGGGACTGGGTCTTCACCTCCTCCTTTGACAGGAACTTCACCACCTCTTGGGCACCTCTAGTGTAGCCCTGATCAGCTGCTGCTGCTGCTGAGTCCACAACATGATGCTGCTGCTGCAGTCGTCTCAGTAAACACACTGTCATCTCCAGGATGTCTGCTTTCTCCATCTTGGAGTCTGGCTGCTGTTGGAGGAACTCTGGACCCAGGAGAGACTTGAGCTGCTCGATGCTGCTGTTGATTCGCTCTCTGCGGAGCTTCTCAACCAGAGGCTTTCTCAGCTGTGGACACAAGACACATGTCATTAATACACTTGTTCTGGACATGAACATACAAATGCATATAAAAGAACAAAGTGTAAAAATGTCTCTGAAGTCAAATCTTGTATTTACCTTGTGTGTCAGAGTCACATGTTCCTGAGAGTTGGTCATTGCTGCTGTGATTGTTGGTGTCATGGTTGGATCTCTGTGCTGTAGAGGTCTCTGTAGAGAGCATCTGATCTGTGCTGGCTTCATCCCTCCTATTTATAGTCCCACATCTACATATGAATGTGTGGGTCTGGGTCTGGATGGACTTTCTCACACTCTGCTCTTATTTCCTGGGGGTCGAGGGTGGGTCTATTGTTAAACCCCAGGGGAGTGAATGGAGGAGTGTGTCAACTGGACAAAGTGAGGACCCTGAAGAAAAGCAGCTTTTCTACCTGATACTATGGGATCAATGATTCTTACTGAGAACACTGAAATTAATATTATGGTAATGACAATATAATCATTAGTATTTACTCATATGGATGTGGTGTAACATTAGTTAAATATTAAAGCAGTCAACAACATTACTCCAGATTCAGAATGACATATGATGTGTTTTATATTTTGTAATCATGTGTTTAGTCATAGTTTTCCTGAGATTACTTTTGTTGCATCTACACCATATGGGCAAATAAAAATATTTCAGATATTTAAAACTTAAGTGTGGTGCTTTTTCATGATGGTTAAATAGAACCATGTCACACTGCTGCCAGGCGTAACAGAGTCATATGACACGTGCCCGGTAAATGTGTGAGTAAAGTGTGGATCGGAGTTTCCCACACGGACTCCTTCTATTGTGTGATCAATGAACCACAAAGGGACAGATGCTGCCTGAGTGTTGTCATAGAAGCAAAGTGTGACATCACCTGCCATCTGGAGGGAAAGGATCCCACTGGCTGCCTGTGACATTCTGCAGTTACACATTTACACCAGAGGAATTTTGGGAAGAAACACTTTCTAAAATTTGAACCACTTGTCAGATGTTTTAGACACAGATTGACTAAATTAATCATGAAATTATGACTTTATATGAGGCTAAAACACTTGTTTCCTGAAGTGTGTCAGATTGGTTGAAGCAGTGATCAAGCTTCTGGTGAAGTGAACATCATCAACACTCATCACTTCTATCAAAACTTTTATTGATATTCTATTCACAATAAGTGGATAAGAATATAAATACTTTACTACAGATCATTGGTGGACCACAGTGTGATTTGCCATAAAAAAATAAAAATGAAGGAATGTATGTCTAAAAAATAAATGTATAAATAAGTAAAAACCATCTGTATTCTTTCACATATATTCAATAGGTCTTAAACATTTTCATGCAAATAAAAGTATAACAATGAAAATATGTTTGGTAAAATTAATTAGCCTTATTTTTCTATTTCTATTACCATCTCTGATGTTAAAGGGTCAGTTTGACTCATGTCTTAAATCAGCTGTGAAATACAATAAACACATTAACCAATGTGGTTCTCATTTCTTAAACCTAGTTAGAGTCACTTATCTAAGAAATTCTTGGCTTTAACATTTTTAGTGTGGGCCTTTGGACCTTTTTTTTGTCAGTAAATCCTTAAATGTGCACTCTGAAAGTCACCAGATCTATACTGAACTGACCTCACATGTCTGGACATGCCCATCTTTTTTGATTCTGTACAGGTTAGGGTTATCTGGGTGTCAGTGTGTTACAGTGCACTTATATGATTTCAGTTTATGCTTAAATTATTGCTTTATAATCTTATTTTTATTACTCGGTCAAAACCAACTCTAACAATCCAAAGGTCATAACTGCAATGATATAATTTCATAGTTTACTGAAAAAAAAAAGGTTTTGTGATGTCATCCCTAACATATAAGGATGTCATCCCTAACATATAAGGAAGGTTAATAAATATGAAGTTATTGTGCCATAAAATTGTTCACATCTGTGATTTAGTTTTATATATAACATGTTGGATCCATTTACTGCATTAATGTGTGTGTTTACTGCTTCATAATAGTGCAAATTTTTCTGCTAATGGTAGGAACCTACTATATTAATCCACTGAATGTGAATATAATGTTATGTGAAATTCTCACTTTGAAGACTTGGAATCATCATGTTCTTATGGGTTACTGTAATAAAAAAGAAAAAATATTATCTTGACTACTACTAAGTTATGAGTTTGTCTAATTTGGAAGTTTAATTTAGAATTTACATTGACTATAAATTACAAATATTTAAACTCTGATATACTCAAATGTTTGAGTTTATAAAATCAAAATAAATATGGCAACTGATCTTTTGAGTTCTGCTAATTTATTCAGGTTGACAGTGTATACATGTCTGAATATGAAGAATGTGGGCAGGGTACAAATAACATGAAAAGATAAAACATGTAAGTTGCATGTTGGTTTATTCATCAAGGCACAATGAGCCACATCATGAGTGACTGAGGATGATGATGCATCACAACAATGACTTGTAGAGATCTACAAGATACACTGTACTCACAAAGAGTAAAGGAATAACTGTCTTTACAAAAGACACAAACAAACTGGAGTAAACATTACTCACTGGTTCTGAATATTGCTCAAAAGTGATTTAAGAAAATTGACTTTTTTAACAAGTCAAATAGTAAAACTGATCTTAAAACAGATCACATTGTTCTTCATTTTGAAGAAATTTTAAAATTTGTCATGAAAAATGTGACATGCATTAAAAAAATAATTTTCTATTAAAGGAAAAACATGCTCTGTAAAGCACATATTAAGCCTATCTTTATAAGATAATAGAATAGGTAGTATCCATAAGAAGACAACAGACATGATTTTGCATCAAACTGATCAATAATAAAGAAGATGTAACAATTATCTTCAACACATCTGGTAATTAATGAACATATGAAAATATTCATTCAACTTGGATTCATGCACCATGCATGAAAAGAATATTTCTTAAATTGAAACAAATGATCACTTCATCATTTCCTAGGAAATATCATCTTGCTTAAAACACAAGTTGTCACAAACATAGAGGCTTCGTTACACACAGATGAACAAGTCCTTAAATAACTGAGAATTCAGTTCAGCTGTTTTTGACCAATATGGTCACTTCAGATTTTCCACTAGTATCTCTGGTCTACCACGGCCTCCAGGGGGCGCTGATGACTGGACTCTTGTCTTTGGTGATGCTGGTCTGGACTGTGGATCTCAGGAGACACAAGTCATTGTCTTTCATATCAGATGAAGACTGCAGCTTGTTGAAGTGGTTCATCAGTCTTCTCTGGGACTGGGTCTTCACCTCCTCCTTTGACAGGAACTTCACCACCTCTTGGGCACCTCTAGTGTAGCCCTGATCAGCTGCTGCTGCTGCTGAGTCCACAACATGATGCTGCTGCTGCAGTCGTCTCAGTAAACACACTGTCATCTCCAGGATGTCTGCTTTTTCCATCTTGGAGTCTGGCTGCTGTTGGAGGAACTTTGGACCCAGGAGAGACTTGAGCTGCTCGATGCTGCTGTTGATTCGCTCTCTGCGGAGCTTCTCAACCAGAGGCTTTCTCAGCTGTGGACACAAGACACATGTCATTAATACACTTGTTCTGGACATGAACATACAAATGCATATAAAAGAACAAAGTGTAAAAATGTCTCTGAAGTCAAATCTTGTATTTACCTTGTGTGTCAGAGTCACATGTTCCTGAGAGTTGGTCATTGCTGCTGTGATTGTTGGTGTCATGGTTGGATCTCTGTGCTGTAGAGGTCTCTGTAGAGAGAATCTGATCTGTGCTGGCTTCATCCCTCCTATTTATAGTCCCACATCTACATATGAATGTGTGGGTCTGGGTCTGGATGGACTTTCTCACACTCTGCTGTTATTTCCTGGGGGTCGAGGGTGGGTCTATTGTTAAACCCCAGGGGAGTGAATGGAGGAGTGTGTCAACTGGACAAAATGAGGACCCTGAAGAAAAGCAGCTTTTCTACCTGATACTATGGGATCAATGATTCTTACTGAGAACACTGAAATTAATATTATGGTAATGACAACATGATCATTAGTATTTACTCATATGGATGTGGTGTAACATTAGTTAAATATTAAAGCAGTCAACAACATTACTCCAGATTCAGAATGACATATGATGTGTTTTATATTTTGTAATCATGTGTTTAGTCATAGTTTTCCTGAGATTAATTTTGTCGCATCTACACCATATGGGCAAATAAAAATATTTCTGATATTTAAAACTTAAGTGTGGTGGTTTTTCATGATGGTTAAATAGAACCATGTCACACTGCTGCCAGGCGTAACAGAGTCCTATGACACGTGCCCGGTAAATGTGTGAGTAAAGTGTGGATCGGAGTTTCCCACACGGACTCCTTCTATTATGTGATCAATGAACCACAAAGGGACAGATGCTGCCTGAGTGTTGTCATAGAAGCAAAGTGTGACATCACCTGCCATCTGGAGGGAAAGGATCCCACTGGCTGCCTGTGACATTCTGCAGTTACACATTTACACCAGAGGAATTTTGGGAAGAAACACTTTCTAAAATTTGAACCACTTGTCAGATGTTTTAGACACAGATCGACTAAATTAATCATGAAATTATGACTTTATATGAGGCTAAAACACTTGTTTCCTGAAGTGTGTCAGATTGGTTGAAGCAGTGATCAAGCTTCTGGTGAAGTGAACATCATCAACACTCATCACTTCTATCAAAACTTTTATTGATATTCTATTCACAATAAGTGGATAAGAATATAAATACTTTATTACAGATCATTGGTGGACCACAGTGTGATTGGACATGAAAAGAAACTGAAACCCCTCCCACTTATTATTATAAGTTATTATTATTATTATTAATAATAATAATAATAATAATAATAATAAAAATGGTAGGAACCTACTATATTAATCCACTAAATGTAAATATAATGTCATGTGGAATTCTGAATTTGAAGACTTGGAATCATCATGTTCTTATGAGTTATTGTCATGAGAAAGGTTAATTATTATCTTGACTAACGTGTACTAACAAGTTATAAGTTAGACTAATTTGTAAGTTTAATTTAGAATTTTCAGTCCATTTATAATGACTATAAACTACAAATATTTAAACTGTGATATACTCAAATGTTTGAATATCTGAAATCAAAACAAATGTGATATTCGATTACCTTGTGCCTTTAATTTCTGCTAATTTATTCAGGTTTACAGTGTGTACATGTCTGAATATGAAGAATGTGGGCAGGGTACAAATAACAACAGAAGACAAAACATGTAAGTTGCATGTTGGTTTATTCATCAAGGCACAATGAGCCACATCATGAGTGACTGAGGATGATGATGCATCACAACAATGACTTGTAGAGATCTACAAGATACACTGTACTCACAAAGAGTAAAGGAATAACTGTCTTTACAAAAGACACAAACAAACTGGAGTAAACATTACTCACTGGTTCTGAATATTACTCAAAAGTGATTTAAGAAAATTGACTTTTTTAACAAGTCTAATAGTAAATCTGATCTTAAAACAGATCAGTGTTCTTCATTTTGAAGAAATTTGAAAAAAACCCAACATTTGTCACTAAAAATGTGACATGCATTAAACAAATCCTTTACTATTAAAGGAAAAACATGCTCTGTAAAGCACATATTAAGCCTATCTTTATAAGATAATTGAATAGGTAGTATCCATAAGATTTAATTTAGATCAAACTGATCAATAATAAAGAAGATGTAACAATTATCTGCAACACATCTGGTAATTAATGAACATATTAAAACATTCATTCAACTTGGATTCATGCACCATGCATGAAAAGAATATTTCTTAAACTGAAACAAATGATCACTTCATCATTTCCTAGGAAATATCATCTTGTTTAAAACACAAGTTGTCACAAACATAGAGGCTTCGTTACACACAGATGAACAAGTCCTTAAATAACTGAGAATTCAGTTCAGCTGTTTTTGACCAATATGGTCACTTCAGATTTTCCACTAGTATCTCTGGTCTACCACGGCCTCCAGGGGGCGCTGATGACTGGACTCTTGTCTTTGGTGATGCTGGTCTGGACTGTGGATCTCAGGAGACACAAGTCATTATCTTTCATATCAGATGAAGACTGCAGCTTGTTGAAGTGGTTCATCAGTCTTCTCTGGGACTGGGTCTTCACCTCCTCCTTTGACAGGAACTTCACCACCTCTTGGGCACCTCTAGTGTAGCCCTGATCAGCTGCTGCTGCTGCTGAGTCCACAACATGATGCTGCTGCTGCAGTCGTCTCAGTAAACACACTGTCATCTCCAGGATGTCTGCTTTCTCCATCTTGGAGTCTGGCTGCTGTTGGAGGAACTCTGGACCCAGGAGAGACTTGAGCTGCTCGATGCTGCTGTTGATTCGCTCTCTGCGGAGCTTCTCAACCAGAGGCTTTCTCAGCTGTGGACACAAGACACATGTCATTAATACACTTGTTCTGGACATGAACATACAAATGCATATAAAAGAACAAAGTGTAAAAATGTCTCTGAAGTCAAATCTTGTATTTACCTTGTGTGTCAGAGTCACATGTTCCTGAGAGTTGGTCATTGCTGCTGTGATTGTTGGTGTCATGGTTGGATCTCTGTGCTGTAGAGGTCTCTGTAGAGAGAATCTGATCTGTGCTGGCTTCATCCCTCCTATTTATAGTCCCACATCTACATATGAATGTGTGGGTCTGGGTCTGGATGGACTTTCTCACACTCTGAGCCAATCAGAACATTTGTTTTGACAATAAGGTTTTTTTTAACATTAACATGGTGGTGAATGCTGTTATTTCCTGGGGGTCGAGGGTGGGTCTATTGTTAAACCCCAGGGGAGTGAATGGAGGAGTGTGTCAACTGGACAAAGTGAGGACCCTGAAGAAAATCAGCTTTTCTACCTGATACTATGGGATCAATGATTCTTACTGAGAACACTGAAATTAATATTATGGTAATGACAATATGATCATTAATATTTACTCATATGGATGTGGTGTAACATTAGTTAAATATTAAAGCAGTCAACAACATTACTCCAGATTCAGAATGACATATGATGTGTTTTATATTTTGTAATCATGTGTTTAGTCATAGTTTTCCTGAGATTACTTTTGTTGCATCTACACCATATGGGCAAATAAAAATATTTCAGATATTTAAAACTTAAGTGTGGTGCTTTTTCATGATGGTTAAATAGAACCATGTCACACTGCTGCCAGGCGTAACAGAGTCATATGACACGTGCCCGATAAATGTGTGAGTAAAGTGTGGATCGGAGTTTCCCACACGGACTCCTTCTATTGTGTGATCAATGAACCACAAAGGGACAGATGCTGCCTGAGTGTTGTCATAGAAGCAAAGTGTGACATCACCTGCCATCTGGAGGGAAAGGATCCCACTGGCTGCCTGTGACATTCTGCAGTTACACATTTACACCAGAGGAATTTTGGGAAGAAACACTTTCTAAAATTTGAACCACTTGTCAGATGTTTTAGACACAGATTGACTAAATTAATCATGAAATTATGACTTTATATGAGGCTAAAACACTTGTTTCCTGAAGTGTGTCAGATTGGTTGAAGCAGTGATCAAGCTTCTGGTGAAGTGAACATCATCAACACTCATCACTTCTATCAAAACTTTTATTGATATTCTATTCACAATAAGTGGATTAGAATATAAATACTTTACTACAGATCATTGGTGGACCACAGTGTGATTTGCCATAAAAAAATAAAAATGAAGGAATGTATGTCTAAAAAATAAATGTATAAATAAGTAAAAACCATCTGTATTCTTTCACATATATTCAATAGGTCTTAAACATTTTCATGCAAATAAAAGTATAACAATGAAAATATGTTTGGTAAAATTAATTAGCCTTATTTTTCTATTTCTATTACCATCTCTGATGTTAAAGGGTCAGTTTGACTCATGTCTTAAATCAGCTGTGAAATACAATAAACACATTAACCAATGTGGTTCTCATTTCTTAAACCTAGTTAGAGTCACTTATCTAAGAAATTCTTGGCTTTAACATTTTTAGTGTGGGCCTTTGGACCTTTATTTTGTCAGTAAATCCTTAAATGTGCACTCTGAAAGTCACCAGATCTATACTGAACTGACCTCACATGTCTGGACATGCCCATCTTTTTTGATTCTGTACAGGTTAGGGTTATCTGGGTGTCAGTGTGTTACAGTGCACTTATATGATTTCAGTTTATGCTTAAATTATTGCTTTATAATCTTATTTTTATTACTCGGTCAAAACCAACTCTAACAATCCAAAGGTCATAACTGCAATGATATAATTTCATAGTTTACTGAAAAAAAAATGGTTTTGTATTATTCTGTTGAAATAGAATTTACTGATGAAGTCAAAAAGCCTTGAAACAATAAACACATTTTATGTCGATCTTTTATCTATTTAGTCCTTAAATGGGTGATGTCATCCCTAACATATAAGGAAGGTTAATACATATAAAGTTATTGTGCCATAAAATTGTTCACATCTGTGATTTAGTTTTAAATATGACATGTTGGATCCATTTACTGCATTAATGTGTGTGTTTACTGCTACATAATAGTGCAAATTTTTCTGCTAATGGTAGGAACCTACTATATTAATCCACTGAATGTGAATATAATGTTATGTGAAATTCTCAATTTGAAGACTTGGAATCATCATGTTCTTATGGGTTATTGTAATGAAAAAGAAAAAAATATTATCTTGACTACTACTAAGTTATGAGTTTGTCTAATTTGGAAGTTTAATTTAGAATTTACATTGACTATAAATTACAAATATTTAAACTCTGATATACTCAAATGTTTGAGTTTATAAAATCAAAATAAATATGGCAACTGATCTTTTGAGTTCTGCTAATTTATTCAGGTTTACAGTGTGTACATGTCTGAATATGAAGGATGTGGGCAGGGTACAAATAACAACAGAAGACAAAACATGTAAGTTGCATGTTGGTTTATTCATCAAGGCACAATGAGCCACATCATGAGTGACTGAGGATGATGATGCATCACAACAATGACTTGTAGAGATCTACAAGATACACTGTACTCACAAAGAGTTAAGGAATAACTGTCTTTACAAAAGACACAAACAAACTGGAGTAAACATTACTCACTGGTTCTGAATATTACTCAAAAGTGATTTAAGAAAATTTACTTTTTTAACAAGTCAAATAGTAAAACTGATCTTAAAACAGATCACATTGTTCTTCATTTTGAAGAAATTTTAAAATTTGTCACGAAAAATGTGACATGCATTAAAAAACTAATTTTCTATTAAAGGAAAAACATGCTCTGTAAAGCACATATTAAGCCTATCTTTATAAGATAATAGAATAGGTAGTATCCATAAGAAGACAACAGACATGATTTTGCATCAAACTGATCAATAATAAAGAAGATGTATCAATTATCTTCAACACATCTGGTAATTAATGAACATATTAAAACATTCATTCAACTTGGATTCATGCACCATGCATGAAAAGAATATTTCTTAAATTGAAACAAATGATCACTTCATCATTTCCTAGGAAATATCATCTTGTTTAAAACACAAGTTGTCACAAACATAGAGGCTTCGTTACACACAGATGAACAAGTCCTTAAATAACTGAGAATTCAGTTCAGCTGTTTTTGACCAATATGGTCACTTCAGATTTTCCACTAGTATCTCTGGTCTACCACGGCCTCCAGGGGGCGCTGATGACTGGACTCTTGTCTTTGGTGATGCTGGTCTGGACTGTGGATCTCAGGAGACACAAGTCATTGTCTTTCATATCAGATGAAGACTGCAGCTTGTTGAAGTGGTTCATCAGTCTTCTCTGGGACTGGGTCTTCACCTCCTCCTTTGACAGGAACTTCACCACCTCTTGGGCACCTCTAGTGTAGCCCTGATCAGCTGCTGCTGCTGCTGAGTCCACAACATGATGCTGCTGCTGCAGTCGTCTCAGTAAACACACTGTCATCTCCAGGATGTCTGCTTTCTCCATCTTGGAGTCTGGCTGCTGTTGGAGGAACTCTGGACCCAGGAGAGACTTGAGCTGCTCGATGCTGCTGTTGATTCGCTCTCTGCGGAGCTTCTCAACCAGAGGCTTTCTCAGCTGTGGACACAAGACACATGTCATTAATACACTTGTTCTGGACATGAACATACAAATACATATAAAAGAACAAAGTGTAAAAATGTCTCTGAAGTCAAATCTTGTATTTACCTTGTGTGTCAGAGTCACATGTTCCTGAGAGTTGGTCATTGCTGCTGTGATTGTTGGTGTCATGGTTGGATCTCTGTGCTGTAGAGGTCTCTGTAGAGAGAATCTGATCTGTGCTGGCTTCATCCCTCCTATTTATAGTCCCACATCTACATATGAATGTGTGGGTCTGGGTCTGGATGGACTTTCTCACACTCTGAGCCAATCAGAACATTTGTTTTGACAATAAGGTTTTTTTTAACATTAACATGGTGGTGAATGCTGTTATTTCCTGGGGGTCGAGGGTGGGTCTATTGTTAAACCCCAGGGGAGTGAATGGAGGAGTGTGTCAACTGGACAAAGTGAGGACCCTGAAGAAAATCAGCTTTTCTACCTGATACTATGGGATCGATGATTTTTACTGAGAACATTGAAATTAATATTATGGTAATGACAATATGATCATTAGTATTTACTCATATGGATGTGGTGTAACATTAGTTAAATATTAAAGCAGTCAACAACATTACTCCAGATTCAGAATGACATATGACGTGTTTTATATTTTGTAATCATGTGTTATTCATAGTTTTCCTGAGATTAATTTTGTCGCATCTACACCATATGGGCAAATAAAAATATTTCAGATATTTAAAACTTAAGTGTGGTGCTTTTTCATGATGGTTAAATAGAACCATGTCACACTGCTGCCAGGCGTAACAGAGTCATATGACACGTGCCCGGTAAATGTGTGAGTAAAGTGTGGATCGGAGTTTCCCCCACGGACTCCTTCTATTGTGTGATCAATGAACCACAAAGGGACAGATGCTGCCTGAGTGTTGTCATAGAAGCAAAGTGTGACATCACCTGCCATCTGGAGGGAAAGGATCCCACTGGCTGCCTGTGACATTCTGCAGTTACACATTTACACCAGAGGGAGTTTGGGAAGAAACATTTATTTTAACCACTTGTCAGATATTTTAGACACAGATCGACTAAATTAATCATGAAATGATAAATTATGACTTTATATGAGGCTAAAGCACTTGTTTCCTGAAGTGTGTCAGATTGGTTGAAGCAGTGATCAAGCTTCTGGTGAAGTGAACATCATCAACACTCATCACTTCTATCAAAGCTTTTATTGATATTCTATTCACAATAAGTTTTCTCGTATATTCAATAGGACTTCAATTTTTTTTTTTTATCTAAATGAAAGTACAAGGATGAAAATATGTTTGCTAAATTGTATTAGCCTTCCTTTTGTGTTTCTGTTATCATCTCTGATGTTAAAGGGTCAGATTGATTCAGTAGTGAAATAAACTAAAACAATTATCCAATCTTTTTTCTATTTCTTAAACCTTGTTAGATAGAGTCCTTATCTATAAAAATATTGACTTTAATATTTTTGATGGGGGACTTTGGACCTGTTTTTTGGCAGTATATCCTTCAATGTGCACCAGTTCTATACTGAACTGACCTCACATGTCTTGACTTGCCTTTTTTTTCTTTTTTACATGTTTTGTTTTTGTGCAGGTTAGGGTTAGTGCTAGCCCTGTGTAAGTGTGTTGACTGACAGTGCAGTCACGTACTAAATTAATAATGAAATTATGACTACATGATCCTGAGGCTAACACACTCGTTTCTTGATGTGTCCCATATTGGTTAAAGCAGTGATCAAACTGCTGTTGATCGTCAACACTCATAACTTCTATCCAAAGCTTTTAACTAATGTTACACCACATCCATATGAGTAAATACTAATGATCATATTGTCATTACCATAATATTAATTTCAGTGTTCTCAGTAAGAATCATTGATCCCATAGTATCAGGTAGAAAAGCTGCTTTTCTTCAGGGTCCTCACTTTGTCCAGTTGACACACTCCTCCATTCACTCCCCTGGGGTTTAACAATAGACCCACCCTCGCCCCCCGGGAAATAACAGCATTCACCACCATGTTAATGTTAAAAAAAACCTTATTGTCAAAACAAATGTTCTGATTGGCTCAGAGTGTGAGAAAGTCCATCCAGACCCAGACCCACACATTCATATGTAGATGTGGGACTATAAATAGGAGGGATGAAGCCAGCACAGATCAGATTCTCTCTACAGAGACCTCTACAGCACAGAGATCCAACCATGACACCAACAATCACAGCAGCAATGACCAACTCTCAGGAACATGTGACTCTGACACACAAGGTAAATACAAGATTTGACTTCAGAGACATTTTTACACTTTGTTCTTTTATATGTATTTGTATGTTCATGTCCAGAACAAGTGTATTAATGACATGTGTCTTGTGTCCACAGCTGAGAAAGCCTCTGGTTGAGAAGCTCCGCAGAGAGCGAATCAACAGCAGCATCGAGCAGCTCAAGTCTCTCCTGGGTCCAGAGTTCCTCCAACAGCAGCCAGACTCCAAGATGGAGAAAGCAGACATCCTGGAGATGACAGTGTGTTTTCTGAGACGACTGCAGCAGCAGCATCATGTTGTGGAGTCAGCAGCAGCAGCAGCTGATCAGGGCTACACTAGAGGTGCCCAAGAGGTGGTGAAGTTCCTGTCAAAGGAGGAGGTGAAGACCCAGTCCCAGAGAAGACTGATGAACCACTTCAACAAGCTGCAGTCTTCATCTGATATGAAAGACAATGACTTGTGTCTCCTGAGATCCACAGTCCAGACCAGCATCACCAAAGACAAGAGTCCAGTCATCAGCGCCCCCTGGAGGCCGTGGTAGACCAGAGATACTAGTGGAAAATCTGAAGTGACCATATTGGTCAAAAACAGCTGAACTGAATTCTCAGTTATTTAAGGACTTGTTCATCTGTGTGTAACGAAGCCTCTATGTTTGTGACAACTTGTGTTTTAAACAAGATGATATTTCCTAGGAAATGATGAAGTGATCATTTGTTTCAGTTTAAGAAATATTCTTTTCATGCATGGTGCATGAATCCAAGTTGAATGAATGTTTTCATATGTTCATTAATTACCAGATGTGTTGAAGATAATTGTTACACCTTCTTTATTATTGATCAGTTTGATCTAAATTAAATCTTATGGATACTACCTATTCAATTATCTTATAAAGATAGGCTTAATATGTGCTTTACAGAGCATGTTTTTCCTTTAATAGTAAAGGCTTTGTTTAATGCATGTCACATTTTTAGTGACAAATGTTGTTTTTTTCAAATTTCTTCAAAATGAAGAACACTGTGATCTGTTTTAAGATCAGTTTTACTATTAGACTTGTTAAAAAAGTAAATTTTCTTAAATCACTTTTGAGTAATATTCAGAACCAGTGAGTAATGTTTACTCCAGTTTGTTTGTGTCTTTTGTAAAGACAGTTATTCCTTTACTCTTTGTGAGTACAGTGTATCTTGTAGATCTCTACAAGTCATTGTTGTGATGCATCATCATCCTCAGTCACTCATGATGTGGCTCATTGTGCCTTGATGAATAAACCAACATGCAACTTACATGTTTTGTCTTTTCATGTTATTTGTACCCTGCCCACATTCTTCATATTCAGACATGTATACACTGTAAACCTGAATAAATTAGCAGAACTCAAAGGCACAAGGAAATCGAATATTACATTTATTTTGATTTCAGATATTCAAACATTTGAGTACATCAGAGCTTAAACGTTTGGAGTTCATATTAAATGTAAATTCTAATTTAATCTTTTAAATTAGGCCAACTCATAACTTGTTAGTACATGTTGGTCAAGACAGTAATTAATCTTTCTCATGACAATAACTCATAAGAACATGATGATTCCAAGTCTTGAAATTCAGAATTCCACATGACATTATATTTACATTCAGTGGATTCATATAGTTGGTTCCTAACATTAACAGAAAAATTTGTATAAAAGTCCATCTGTAGCACAAAAAACCCACATATTAATGCAATAAATGAATCCAACATGTCATATAAAACTAAATCACAGATGTGAATCACTTTATAACACAATAACTTCATATTTAAACTTCATCTTGTGTTAGTGATAACATGGCCCATTTTAGGATTTATATACATGAAATAAAGATGTAAAAGTATTCAATTCAATTCAATTCAATTCAATTTTATTTATAAAGCCCTAAACCACAACAAAGTCGTCTCAGAGGGCTTTACAAAAACATAATCAACTACAGAAATACATGAAAAGTCCCAGGCATCCCCTGTCCTTAGACCCTCCTTCTCGGCAAGAAAAAACTTCCAAACCCAGTGGGAAAAAGAAGAAATCTTGAGGAGAACCACATTGAAGGAGAGATCCACTCCCATGGAAGGACAGGCTATAGATGAACGTCCATGTATAAATGCAGGAAGGGGGGCTGGTCCAGACAGGCAGGGGCGGTGGTCCGGGGTCACAGGTCAGCACAGGCGAGATACTCCAGATCCTGTCGTCCATGGCTCCCGTGCAGGCACTGTCAGGAGAGCCACCACTCCCCCCAGGGGGGGAGGGGGGAAAGGGGACACCAGGTGACTAGTCATGAACAGACTTGGTAAGAAAGATATGTTATAAAAATTACAGAAACAGATGTGAGGAAGAGAAAGAGAAGAAAGAACTCAGTGTCTGTACTTCCCCCAGCATTCTAACTCCTAGGGCAGCCTAGACTGAACTGTGACTCATACATCATGTATACATGATATATGAGTCACATAATTTTTAACTAACCTGACCATAGGCTTTCTCAAACAGGAATGTTTTAAGCCTAATTTTAAATGTAGAGACTGTTTCGGCGTTTTTAATATTAAAGGGAAGCTGATTCCATAGGGGCCTGATAACTAAAGGCTCTAGCTCCTACTGTACTTTTAGAAACCCTAGGAACTTTCAGTAAACCTGCATTCTGAGAACGAAGGGTTCTATTGGGTTGGTACGGAACCAGATCATCTTTAAGATAAGAGGGGCCCATACCATTAATGGTTTTATATGTAAGGAGGAGGATTTTAAATTTAATTCTAGACTCAACTGGAAGCCAGTGAAGGGTTTGGAGCACAGGCGTGATGTGTTCTCTTCTATTTGATCCTGTTAATAATCTTGCTGCTGCATTTTGAACCAGTTGCAAGCTTTTTAGGGAATATTTAGGACATGCTACAAGTAAGGAGTTACAATAATCTAATCGTGATGTAACAAATGCATGAATTAATTTTTCTGCAGTCGTTTTAGACAGAATATTCCTAATTTTGGCTATGTTGCGCAGGTGAAAGAAGGCTGTTCTGCAAGTTTGTTTGATATGCATTTTGGATGAAAGATCTGGATCAAATAAAACTCCTAAATTTTTAACTGTGGCACTGGGTGTTACACTTAAGTTGTCCAGAGTAACTATCTGGTCAGTTAGGGAGTCTCTCGCATCTTTAGGACCAATTATAACAACTTCAGTTTTTTCAGGGTTCAGTAAGAGATAATTGGCACTCATCCAAATTTTTATGTCTTGTACACAAGTACTTAGTTTATCTATTTGCCTGGTCTGATCAGGTTTAATCGATAAATATAGCTGTGTGTCATCCGCGTAACAATGAAAATTAATGCCATGATTTGTAATGATGTTACCCAAAGGGAGCATATATAGTGTAAACAAAATAGGCCCAAGGACTGACCCTTGAGGAACACCATAATTAACTCTGGAGGACTGCGATGATTGTTTGTTGATGTGAACAAATTGGTAGCGATTAGATAAATATGATTTAAACCAGCAGAGGGCTGCTCCTCTAATACCTATCTCAGATTCTAATCTGTGCACTAAGATACTGTGGTCAATGGTGTCAAAGGCTGCACTAAGGCCTAATAACACCAGGACCGATATTAATCCGATGTCAGCGGCTAATAATAAGTCATTAGTAACTTTAACTAACGCCGTTTCAGTGCTATGATGGGCACGAAAGCCAGACTGAAACTGTTCAAATAAACTATTATCTTGCAGGAATTGGCACAGCTGTTTAACTTTTACTCGTTCTAAAACCTTTGACAGGAAGGGCAAATTGGATATAGGCCTATAATTGGCTAAAATGTCAGGATCTAGGGTAGGCTTTTTCAGAATTGGTTTAATAACAGCATATTTAAATGACTGTGGCACATATCCAGTAATTAATGAAGTGTTAATTATATTTAGGACAGTGCTAATAATTAGGGGCAGAATCTCTTTAAAGAGTTTTGTTGGGATTGGATCTAAGAGGCAGGTGGCTGATTTGGAAGACATGATAATAGATATGACATCAGTTTGGTCTACAGTGGTGAAATTATTTAGTGTTACAGAGGGATTTATAAAAAGGCCTAGGTTTGAAAGCGCTACTTTTTCTGATCTAATATTTGGGAGAAATGTGTCTATTTTCTCTCTAATAGTTGATATTTTATTGTTAAAGAACTGCAGGAAATCATCAGAATGGAGCGTGGATGGAATAACTGGTTCCACGGAGGTGTGGCTGTTTGTCAGTTTGGCTACAGTACTGAACAGGAATCTAGGGTTATTCTTGTTTTCTTCTATTATGGATGAGTAATATCTAGTTTTGGCTGTACGCAAAGCTTGCTTATACTTTATTAAGCTATTTTTCCAGGCATTGAGAGAATCTTCTGAGTTGGATCGCCTCCATTGCCTCTCTAATTTACGTGTTGCTTGTTTAATGGAGCGAGTGTCAGCGTTGTATCATGGGGAGGTTAATCTAATCTTAGTAGTTTTTAACTTAAGGGGGGCAACTATATCTAACGTAGTTTGTAGTGTGAGCATGGTACTATCGACTAACTCATCACTTATACTGGGACTAAATGTGTCCTTTACATAATCACATGACACAGGCACAAATAGTGACTGAATTAACTCTTTATACTTTGAGACAGCACGGTCACATAGTATCCTTTTCATTTGCGTTTTAATCACTGAGGTAGAAATATCCTCAAACAAAACCTGGAAGGTCATTAAAAAGTGATGTGAGAGTATGGGATTATGGGGAAAAACGACGAGGTCATTAATTTCAACACCAAGTGTTAAGATCAGATCGAGAGTATGTCTGTGAATGTGGGTTGGTTTATTAACATTTTGGATAAAGCCTAATCCGTCTAGTAGGTCACTAAATGCATTACTAAGAGAGTCAGCGTTGTTATCGACATGTATGTTGAAATCACCAACTATTATAATCCTATCCCAGTTCAACACTACACTGGATAGAAAGTCAGAGACTTCTAATAAAAACTGTGAATAAGGGCCAGGAGGGCGGTAGACTATGACAAAAAGGACTGGTTTTTGGTTTCTGCAGTTGAGGAAAGTAATGGATGAAACTAGACTTTCAAAGGAATGGTAAGTGGGATTAGTTTTATGATTAATTTTAGGGCTAAGACCTAAACTGGAGTGGGATATTATTGCCACTCCTCCACCACGGCCACTGGTTCTGGCTGTGTGATAGTTCACATGAGTTGGTGGCGTGGATTAATTTAATGCGACATATTCATCCTGCTGCAGCCAGGTTTCAGTCAGAGCTAAAATATCAATTTTGTAATCACTAATTAGATCGTTTATTAACAGAGATTTGGAAGAAATAGACCTAATATTGATCAGTCCACATTGGATAAAATTGTTAGGTGTTCTTTTAATCTGATTGTTCCTTAAAACTATTTTTATTAAATTATTTGATCTCACTCCTATAGGTTTTTTAATATTAGGCTTATTTTTAACTATACGGGGTTTATTATTAACTACACAAGGAATAGACGCAGTCTTTCTGTTATTTACTACATGGTGGGTTTGTGACAGCTCAGAGTAAAGTGGATGCACAGAGAAGTGTTTTACACTACGACTCTGCGCCTGGGCCCGCACTCTGGATTGTCATTTTGACAGGCTAAATTTGGAAGCCACATTTTGTGCTAAGAGAGAAGCACCTTCCCAAGTGGGATGTATGCTATCTCTGCGAATGAGCCCAGGCTTTCCCCAGAATGCATGCCAATTATCTATAAAAACAACATCGTTTTCTGAGCACCACCTAGACAACCAGTGGTTAAATGATGAGAACCTAGAGTACATCTCATCACTGGCCAAATTGGGCAGGGGTCCAGAGAATGCTACGGTGTTACACATCGACTTAGCAAGTTTACACACCGATGCTACGTTCAGTTTAAGAACCTCTGATTGTTTCCGTCGGACATCGTTACCACCAGCGTGGATCACGATGCGGCGGAAGCTAGCCCTGCTCTGCTGTAAAAGCCTAAGGTTTCCTTCGATGTCACCGACTCTGGCCCCTGGATAACACCTGACAGACACCGCTGGGTGCTTCACGTCTCTAAGAATAGAACTTCCAATGAGGAGAGTGTCTGGTTTGGCCGGTGTTCTGCCATGGGGTCTGCTACAGACGTGAAGCTCTTGGTGCGCTACGTTTGTGCGTTTAGCACCACGCTTCCTCCGTACTGTCACAAATCCGTCTCTCGACTCTCCTGGCTGCACGGGACTTGCTGAGGGGCTAGCCACGCTCCTGTTGCTGTTAGCACGGCCTGCGGTCCCTGCAGCTATCTCGCTATAGCTAGGCCTAGCATTAGCCTCCAAGCTGCAGAGCCGTGCTTCTAACTCAGAAACCCTGGCCTCCAACCCTGACACTAAGCTACACTTCCAACAGCTACTGCTATCCTCAGTAAAGGAGGCAGGGGACTCACTGTACATACAGCACACTGAGCAGAAAATACGAGAAGAAGAAGAACTAGCCATGCTAAGGGAAGCTAGGCTAGCGAAGATTAAAGAGGAAAACAATACACTCACCAGACGCGACGCCGTGGCGTCTCAGCTGCTGCAACTCTCACGATGCGTTCATAAAATTATCTTATTGTTTCAAGGGTTTTTGACTTTGACAGGAAACTGTTTCAACAAAATCATAATAAAAAAAAAACCCACACAAAATAATGAAATTATCTGTTTGAAGTTATGACCTTAGTGTTGTTGGAGTTACTTTTCACCTAGTTACAAATATAAGGTTACAAAGCAATAGTTTGAGCCAAAACTGAAATCACAAGTGCACTTTCAGCCAACACACTGACACCCAGTTAACAATAACCCTAACCTGCACAATAAGAAAACATGTAAATATGGGCATGTCCAGACATGTGAGGTCAGTTCAGTATAGATCTGGTGACTTTCAGAGTGCACATCAAAAGGTATACTGACAAAAAAAGGTCCAAAGGCCCACACCAAAAATATTAAAGACAATATTTTCATAGATAAGGGACTCTAACAAGGTATACTTTTATGCCAATTCAATTCTTTTATGACTTTTTAGGTGCTGGTTCAATTTAAATTGAGAGTCTTTGATATTCCAGATTTGTCTGATTTTTTTTGCTTGCCTTTTAACACCAGGCCATGTGAAAAAGCTGAATGATGATGCCTACACATCATATCAGGAGCCATATTTCCCCCAAAAATGCATATCATATGTAACTCACTTAAGATTTGTCCAGCAGTAATATATTTGGACCAGAATTTAGGAAGTAAATGACTACATTTATTTAAACACAACACAAAAGTAGCCTTTAAATGAACATACTTCATAATAAAGTGCACTTTAAAGTGTACATGTCCAGCTCTACTCTTCTCTTCTGTTAGAAATCCCACACACTTTAATTGTTGTTTATTGAGTTCGTCACCTACGATGACGAACTCACGAACCTTTCGCCTAAAGAACATTAAATTCGCGAGAATATAGTCTCTGCTGACGAACTAGTTTTCGGCGGACGAACCAAACCACGTGGTCGAACAGCGCCACGGTGGCGGCCACGAGAAGCTGACGCACGCTCACGGCGTCCCAGTTTGTGTTTGATAGACATTTTGGACCATATTGAGTGTACTTTTGCTATTATGGGACCGAAAGAGACCCCACCACAGGCTAGTTTTAAGCCTAAGAAGACATTCCAAACAGTAACTCCCTCCCTCCCTCCTCCTCCCACTCCATTCCATCAAGCCATCAACTACCATCACAAAGGTAAATAAAACGACTTTATTATACAGTACAGTTTATTTCTTTAATTACAATACAATAGCACATTTATTATACATAAAATAAGGTATATTTTTGTGTAGTTTAAAGGCTTATTTAGTAGAAAATTATGTTTTATGGGGACCTGGGAACGGATTATTCTCATTTTAATGGTTTCTTATGGGAAATAAATGTTCGGAAGACAAACTTTTCGCCTTACGCACACTTTCTGGGAACCAATTATGTCCGTGTGCTGAGGTATCACTCACTCATTTGATCAAAGTCCTCAGATATCCCGTGCTCTTGAACGCACCAAATATGTTACAACGAATTAGCCGCACTGTTGTCGCTAAGAAATTATGCTGCTGTCGCCATCTCACCCTCTTTTCCCCAACTCTAATTCATATACTCCTGGTTTATTTCTGTGCCTAAATGACACAAGGTGAGATTAATAACCCAATACTGTTGGAGTAGATATTAGCATAGCGTGTTGTTTATCTGTGCATAAGTTAATGCTGTTTAAGGCTGGTGTGTTGTTAAAGCTAATACAATAATAAGCTAGCCATTGTCTGTGTTTCTTCTGTGAGGTGATTTCTGTGTATTCCATGAAGCATATTACACATCTGAGTGACTCAAACAGTCGTCTATGGTCTTTACAAGCGGTAATTTTTTCCAACTTAAAATTAATAATTTAAATATCCGGGGGAAATCAACCTTTGAAGAAAAAAGACGATTTAAAAATCGTAAAAAAATAAAATAATTCCAGATACATATGTTAATCGTTTTTTTTCTCCCAACCAGAGTATTTATGTGTAAAATGTTTTTTTTTTTTTTCAAATGTATAATTTCACATATGACAAAAGCCTCATTGTGGCAAACTTCACTTTTGGAACTCATTTATGTTTTTAAAAACACTAAAAAGCCAAAAAAAAACCAGTCCCTGTCAAAAGGGAACTTTGGGTGTCAATTAGCAAAGGGTCAAGTGCTAGAGCCTCTGTAGAACCCCTTCTCTGTACGTGCCTGGTTGATGATGTTCATTTCACCAGCATTTTCATTACTGCTTGAAACAATCTGGCACACTTCAGGAAACAAGTGTTTTAGCCTCATATAAAGTCATAATTTCATGATTAATTTAGTCAATCTGTGTCTAAAACATCTGACAAGTGGTTCAGATTTTAGAAAGTGTTTCTTCCCAAACTCCCTCTGGTGTAAATGTGTAACTGCAGAATGTCACAGGCAGCCAGTGGGATCCTTTCCCTCCAGATGGCAGGTGATGTCACACTTTGCTTCTATGACAACACTCAGGCAGCATCTGTCCCTTTGTGGTTCATTGATCACACAATAGAAGGAGTCCGTGTGGGAAACTCCGATCCACACTTTACTCACACATTTACCGGGCACGTGTCATATGACTCTGTTACGCCTGGCAGCAGTGTGACATGGTTCTATTTAACCATCATGAAAAAGCACCACACTGAAGTTTAAAATATCAGAAATATTTTTATTTGCCCATATGGTGTAGATGCAACAAAATTCATCTCAAGAAAACTGACTTAACACATGATTACAAAATATAAAACACATCATATGTCATTCTGAATCTGGAGTAATGTTGTTGACTGCTTTAATATTTAACTAATGTTACACCACATCCATATGAGTAAATACTAATGATTATATTGTCATTACCATAATATTAATTTCAATGTTCTCAGTAAGAATCATTGATCCCATAGTATCAGGTAGAAAAGCTGCTTTTCTTCAGGCTCCTCACTTTGTCCAGTTGACACACTCCTCCATTCACCCCCCTGGGGTTTAACAATAGACCCACCCTCGACCCCCAGGAAATAAGAGCATTCATCACCAAGTTAATGTTAAAAAGGCCTTATTGTAAAAAAAAAAAAAAAAAAAATCCTAATTGGCTCAGAGTGTGAGAAAGTCCATCCAGACCCAGACCCACACATTCATATGTAGATGTGGGACTATAAATAGGAGGGATGAAGCCAGCACAGATCAGATTCTCTCTACAGAGACCTCTACAGCACAGAGATCCAACCATGACACCAACAATCACAGCAGCAATGACCAACTCTCAGGAACATGTGACTCTGACACACAAGGTAAATACAAGATTTGACTTCAGAGACATTTTTACACTTTGTTCTTTTATATGTATTTGTATGTTCATGTCCAGAACAAGTGTATTAATGACATGTGTCTTGTGTCCACAGCTGAGAAAGCCTCTGGTTGAGAAGCTCCGCAGAGAGCGAATCAACAGCAGCATCGAGCAGCTCAAGTCTCTCCTGGGTCCAGAGTTCCTCCAACAGCAGCCAGACTCCAAGATGGAGAAAGCAGACATCCTGGAGATGACAGTGTGTTTACTGAGACGACTGCAGCAGCAGCATCATGTTGTGGACTCAGCAGCAGCAGCAGCTGATCAGGGCTACACTAGAGGTGCCCAAGAGGTGGTGAAGTTCCTGTCAAAGGAGGAGGTGAAGACCCAGTCCCAGAGAAGACTGATGAACCACTTCAACAAGCTGCAGTCTTCATCTGATATGAAAGACAATGACTTGTGTCTCCTGAGATCCACAGTCCAGACCAGCATCACCAAAGACAAGAGTCCAGTCATCAGCGCCCCCTGGAGGCCGTGGTAGACCAGAGATACTAGTGGAAAATCTGAAGTGACCATATTGGTCAAAAACAGCTGAACTGAATTCTCAGTTATTTAAGGACTTGTTCATCTGTGTGTAACGAAGCCTCTATGTTTGTGACAACTTGTGTTTTAAACAAGATGATATTTCCTAGGAAATGATGAAGTGATCATTTGTTTCAATTTAAGAAATATTCTTTTCATGCATGGTGCATGAATCCAAGTTGAATGAATGTTTTAACATGTTCATTAATTACCAGATGTGTTGAAGATAATTGTTACATCTTCTTTATTCGTAATCATATATGTTTTCTTTTTATGGATACTACCTTTTCTATTATCTTATAAAGACAATTTTAACATGTGCTTTACAGAGCATGTTTCTCCCTTTAATTGTAAAGTATTTGTTTAATGCATGTCACATTTTTCGTGACAATTGGTTTTTTTTTTTCAAATTTCTTCAAAATGAAGAACACTGTGATCTGTTTTAAGATCAGATTTACTATTAGACTTATTGATTAAGTAAATTTTCTTAAATCAATTTTGAGTAATATCCAGAACCAGTGAGTAATGTTTACTCCTGTTTGTTTGTGTCTTTTGTAAAGACAGTTATTCCTTTACTCTTTGTGAGTACAGTGTATCTTGTAGATCTCTACAAGTCATTGTTGTGATGCATCATCATCCTCAGTCACTCATGATGTGGCTCATTGTGCCTTGATGAATAAACCAACATGCAACTTACATGTTTTGTCTTTTCATGTTATTTGTACCCTGCCCACATTCTTCATATTCAGACATGTATACACTGTAAACCTGAATAAATTAGCAGAACTCTAAGGTATAGAGGTAATCGGTTATCACATTTATTTTGATTTCAGATATTCAAACATTTGAGTATATTAGAGCTTAAACATTTGGAGTTCATATTAAATATAAATTCTTATTAAACTTCCAAATTAGATCAACTCATAACTTGTTCAGTAAATATAATTCAAGATTATAATTAATCTTTCTCATTGTAATAACTCATAAGAACGTAATGGTTCCAAGTCTTCAAATTTGTAATTCCACATGACATATTTACATATAGTCGGTGGCAACTATTAGCAGAAAAATTGTGTTAAAGTCAATATCTAGCAGTAAACACACACATTAATGCAATAAATTCATCCAAAAATAATCATAAATCATAAACTTGAACCAATTTACAACACAGTAACTTCATATTTAACCTTCCTTTTAGGTTTTATATACATAAAAGTACCACAGAAAATGATTTCATGTTTCAAGACTTTTTGATTTTGTCACGAGACTCTATTTTAACAAATTAATACAAAACAAATTTGTTTTCACTTAACTATGTAATTATATCTTTGCATTTATGACCTTTGGAGATTTAGAGTTTGTGTTGACCTAGTTATACAAATAACATTATAAAGCAACAAATTGAGCCAAAATTGAAATCATATAAGTGCACTGTAAACCATCACATTCACACCCAGTTAACCCTAACCTTCACAATAACAAATCAAGTAAAGATGGGCATGTCAAGAAATGTGAGGACAGTTCAGTATAAAGCTGGTGACTCTCAGAGTGCACATCGAAGGGTACACTGACAAAAAAAATGCCCACAGGCCAACACCAAAAATAATAAAATACAATTTTTATATATTAATTTTGCGACATGTCACCTTTGACCTCCAGAGATCTCAAAAACTTAATTGTAGGTGATAACATCAATTATGATAACTGTAAAAATCTTCATTCTGCATCATCTGGTACCAATCTGAAAGTTCTGTGACCCTCCGTTCTTCAGTTATAACTGATAATGTGATTTGACCTTTTAGGTAATTGTGACCTTAACCTTTGATCTTCACTCAAATGGATCATTGCATCTGATGCACATTAGCTATATGTATATGCACATGTAATTTCATGATGATATCTCAAGTATTCCTTGAGTTATAGTATGATATGCATCTACACACACACACACATACACACATAGAAAGACAGACACACACACACACATACAGAAAGACACACACACACACAACGTGATTACAATAATCTCACACAACCAATGTTGGCCGAGATTTAAAAACCTGGACGACATTCGCTCATGTCACCCCAATGAGAATGAGGTCCCTCAATGCTACATCAATTCGATTGTGCATGTGCAACTCCTCCCACACTCAAGAAAACAAACATGGGTGTGTGGTGTGACAACATACGAATAAAATTTTGCTTCTAATACAATTTCTTAATATTGTCGTTGTTATTATTATCATCATGTTTAGTAGGTTTCAATCATGTAGTTTTAACATGATGTACAATATCTTTAAAACTACAACACATGAGCATATGTGGTAATCCCATCTGTATTATCCCTCCAAAGCAGGCGGTGGCATCATTTAGTCAAACTCAGATTTAACCTTAACTTTAATCCTAAATCTAAAATTAAAGCACCAATGTAATCTAGATTTGTTAGAGAAAAATCAAACCAAAACTCAACTAGAAAAGCACTCTGAGAGCACAAACCTCTGCATAAGCAGACCGCCCCCATTCGAATGACAGACTGGAGTCTGTCTGTCTGTCTGTCTGTCTGTCAGCAACATTGCTCAAAAAGTTATGGATGGATTTTGATTAAAATTTTCACGATGTGTTTTGGATTGTCACAAGGAATACATGATCAAGTTTTGGTGGTGATCCTGAAGAGATCCTGGATTCTGGATCACTTTGAAATTTTACATTGTGGTAAATAGAGAATACAATTCAAAGAGATCCAGAATCCAGGATCTCTTCCAGATCACCATCAAAATATAATCATATGTTCAGTGTGACACCTCCAACACTTCCTGAAAATTGTATCAAAATCCATCCATAACCTTTTGAGTAATGCTGCTGACAGACAGACAGACAGACAGACAGACAGACAGGCTCTAGCAACAACAGAACCTCCTTGACGGAGGTAATTAATTTCCTAAACCATTATGAACCAGATTACATTGATGCATGATGTTTCAAAATTGCCCTTTAATAACATGTGTTCTGGCTGATTCCACTTTCAAGCACATTAGTGGAATAACAAACCTGTGGAGCCTGATAGATCTGGAAAAGTTAGAGTAAGGAAGCATAAAAAAGAAAAGAAAAAATAAGTAAAGTACTGGGACTGAAGGGAAGGTTTGAGAATCTAAAGGGATGTATAACAACAGTTGAACTCACTAGTATTTTTCAGTCAGTGTAATTAATTGATGTCCTTGTACTACTTCAAAATAATAAACCTAAAGTAATTCTTTCAACAACACCAAGACAAATAAATCAGATGAATGCCATGTTTAGACAAAAAAAAAATAATAATAAATTTTGGTCATTTAAAGTGTTTCACCATAATAGATGAAATGTAAACTAGACTAACTAGATGCAATTGATGGAATGTAAATATTCATTTGATGTAGCACCAGTAAATATTGGATGTTTAAACAACACAGTTAAGATGAATTGACTTAACTTGGTTTGTTCTGATGGAATATCAGTGGCATGATAAAAATCTATTCTTATTCTTATTCTTATTCTTATTCTTATTCTTATTCTTATTCTTATTCTTATTCTTATTCTTATTCTTATTCTTATTCTTATTCTTATTCTTCTTCTTATTCTTATAATTATTCTTATTCTTCTTCTTCTTCTTCTTCTTCTTCTTCTTCTTCTTCTTCTTCTTCTTCTTATTCTTATTCTTATTCTTATTCTTATTCTTATTCTTATTCTTATTCTTATTCTTATTCTTATAATTATTCTTATTCTTATTCTTATTCTTATTTTTATTCTTATTCTTATTCTTATTCTTATTCTTATTCTTATTCTTATTCTTATTCTTATTCTTATTCTTATTCTTATTCTTATTCTTATAATTATTCTTATTCTTATTCTTATTCTTATTTTTATTCTTATTCTTATTCTTATTCTTATTCTTATTCTTATTCTTATTCTTATTCTTATTCTTATTCTTATTCTTATTCTTATTCTTATTCTTATTCTTATAATTATTCTTATTCTTATTCTTATTCTTATTCTTATTCTTATTCTTATTCTTATTCTTATTCTTATTCTTATTCTTATTCTTATTCTTATTCTTATTCTTATTCTTATTCTTATTCTTATTCTTATTCTTATTCTACACACACCTTGCAGATAATCATTGGCCTTCCCACACCTAACCACATAGAACTCAACAACAGGTCCATAAGATGCTTTACACATTCAATAGAACAGCACCCACCCAACCCACTACCTTCAGGCCGTAGATACCGGACACTTTCTTTCAGATGTGCTCGCTTGGGAAGGAGCTTAATCCCAGGAACAATAGCTACTTTAAACAGTAGACCCTGACATTCACCTCCTGTCACCATGGCCACCACAACAAAGTATATTTGTGATATGACCATCTCCTCTGTATGTCTTTATTTTCTTTTGATATTGATGTGCAATGTGTATGTACAGTCAAATGGAAACACATCTGACATTCAAGACTAATAAAGTCTAAGTCACTTCAGGAAACAAGTGTTTTAGCCTCATGTAAAGTCATAATTTCATAATTAATTTAGTCAATCTGTGTCTAAACCATCTGACAAGTGGTTAAAATTTTAGAAACTGTTTCTTCCCAAAATCCTTCTGGTGTAAATGTGTAACTGCAGAATGTCACAGGCAGCCAGTGGGATCCTTTCCCTCCAGATGGCAGGTGATGTCACACTTTGCTTCTATGACAACCATCAGGCAGCATCTGTCCCTTTGTGGTTCATTGATCACATAATAGAAGGAGTCCGTGTGGGAAACTCCGATCCACACTTTACTCACACATTTACCGGGCACGTGTCATAGGACTCTGTTACGCCTGGCAGCAGTGTGACATGGTTCTATTTAACCATCATGAAAAACCACCACACTTAAGTTTTCGTTCATTCGTCATCTGAACCCGCTTTATCCTCACTAGGGTCACAGGGGTCTGTGGGAGTCTAATCCAGTTACAATGGGTGAAGGCGGGGTACACCCTGTATGAGTCGTCACTTTATCTCAGGGCTGAACATATATAGACAAACAATCACTCTCACATTCACACCTATGGACAATTTAGTTTAACTAATTAACCTATCAGTGCATGTGTTTGGATGGTGGGAGAAAACCGGTGACTTGGGGAGAACATGCAAACTCCACACAGAAAGGTCTGGTCTGGTGTTGGAATCAAACCGGGGTCCTTCTTGCTGTGAGGCATGATGCTAACCACTGCACCACCGTGCTGCCCCCACACTTGTGTTTTTAAATATCTGAAATGTTTTCATTTCCCCAAATGGTGTAGATGCAACAAATTTAACCTGAAGAAAACTATGACTAAACACATGATTACAAAATATAAAACACATCATATGTCATTCTGAATCTGGAGTAATGTTGTTGACTGCTTTAATATTTAACTAATGTTACACCACATCCATATGAGTAAATACTAATGATCATATTGTCATTACTATAATATTAATTTCAGTGTTCTCAGTAAGAATCATTGATCCCATAGTATCAGGTAGAAAAGCTGCTTTTCTTCAGGGTTCTCACTTTGTCCAGTTGACACACTCCTCCATTCACTCCCCTGGGGTTTAACAATAGACCCACCCTCGACCCCCGGGAAATAACAGCATTCACCACCATGTTAATGTTAAAAAAAACCTTATTGTCAAAACAAATGTTCTGATTGGCTCAGAGTGTGAGAAAGTCCATCCAGACCCAGACCCACACATTCATATGTAGATGTGGGACTATAAATAGGAGGGATGAAGCCAGCACAGATCAGATTCTCTCTACAGAGACCTCTACAGCACAGAGATCCAACCATGACACCAACAATCACAGCAGCAATGACCAACTCTCAGGAACATGTGACTCTGACACACAAGGTAAATACAAGATTTGACTTCAGAGACATTTTTACACTTTGTTCTTTTATATGCATTTGTATGTTCATGTCCAGAACAAGTGTATTAATGACATGTGTCTTGTGTCCACAGCTGAGAAAGCCTCTGGTTGAGAAGCTCCGCAGAGAGCGAATCAACAGCAGCATCGAGCAGCTCAAGTCTCTCCTGGGTCCAGAGTTCCTCCAACAGCAGCCAGACTCCAAGATGGAGAAAGCAGACATCCTGGAGATGACAGTGTGTTTACTGAGACGACTGCAGCAGCAGCAAGAGGTGACACACTCCCTGTCTCAGAGAAGACAACTGAACCACCTCCATGAACGTCAGTCCAGCTCTGATCAGACCCTGAACATGGATGGACACTCATGCTCCTCAGTCAAGACTGACTCTACTAAAGAAAGACCTGCAGTCAGTGTCGTCCTCTGGAGGCCATGGTAGAAACTGACTGACAAACACAGCAGTGACCATATTGGTCAAAGTTGATGCGAATTTGCAGTTTTATTTCTTCTCTGTATGTACAGACGTTAAATTCTTAGTCCTGTCTTTATGTTTTGCAATTCCATTTCCTGAGGAAATATTTCAATAACAAAATGTCTCCTGATGAAAAACAGAGAACTTGTCATCCATTTTGCATGGATCACATTTGACTGAATCAGTCATTTTATGATATGTGATGTGATTATTATGTACATTTTTGTGTATTGATACACATTTTTGTTACTAAATCATTTTGATTTATATTCAAGTAAGAAAATGTATCTGACGTTTAAATGGTTGTACCTTATTGATCTTCAACTTTGTTCACATGTGGTCTGTTGTAAGACCATAAGTTGCATTCTTTTTTTATTCTAAATGTATGTTTAGCATATAATTGTCACAGTTTTTTTCAGTGACATTGATGTTAATTCATTCACACTGTGATGAAAACCTCCTGATCTGTAAAGATCATGTTTTACTCTTATACATTTTAATCATTGTGAAGTGGTAATTTAATCCTTTTTGGGATGATGTGGAAGAATATTAATGTGTTCTCAAATACTGTATGTGTTTGGTTGTTTTTTTTTTGTAAAGACAGCTGAACAATATAACTCACTGATATGACTCTATGAGTTTTTTATATGATGGATCATCACCTCCAGTTGTCTAATTGTGTATTGCTCATATTTTACATGTAGCCTTGATGAATAAACAAACAATGTAATGAAAAATATATTGCATGTCTTTTATTTTTCAGTCTCATTATGACACATTAATAATAATTATACACTGAATGCACAGATTGGTTTTTAAACCTATGAGAGTTAGTAAAGCTCTTCTTGACATCTGTGTCTATATATAAAAATTAAATTCACTGTAACTACAGTTGTGATTACATAACATGACAATAACAGTTTATCAGACCCTGTCCACCTTTGATTATATCCATTATACTGAATTAGTTCTATATCAGCCAATACAGTGGACACATACATCATCCAAAACACTGTAATTCACACCTTTACTGTAACTTTGCTATTCTTGATAAACCTAATAATCTACAGTAACGTCTTTAGCATAAATTAATTGCCAAATGTTATTAGACTGTAATTAACAGTTTTTTGTACAAAAATGTTTTTTGGTCTTTTTGTTTCTTTTTTTACATTTTACCTCCACAAATTGAGTAACAACTATGTAATAGTGTGAGAAAATGGCATTACAAATATTTTTATTTCATAGTTTTAACACAAGGGGCGGCACTTGTGCTTCACAGCAAGAAGGACCCTGGTTCGAATCCCAAACCAGACCTTTCTGTGTGGAATTTACATGTTCTCATCGTGTCTGTGTGGGTTTTCTCCAGGTACTCCAGTTTCCTCCCACCATCCAAACACATGCACTGATAGGTTAATTAGTTAATCAAAATTGCTCATAGGTGTGAAAGTGAGAGTGATTGTTTGTCTATATATGTTCACCCCTGAGATGAACTGGAGACTCATACAGGGTGTACCCCGCCTTCACCCATTGTAGCTGGATTAGGCCCCCAGTGACCCCTGTGACCCTAGTGAGGATAAAGCGGGTTCAGATGATGAGAGAGAGAGAGTGAGAGTTTTCACACAGTTTCTCACATTCTGATGATGGCCTTTAACTACATGTTTCTTTGCTTCAAAAATTAAATGCATGGTGTTCAGCTAAGTGGATGTATTTATAACTCCATGAAACATAGGGTCATAAAAATCTTTTAATTGCAGTGGGATTTTTTTATTATTATTATTATTATTATTGCCGAAAGAGAAATAAAATCCCCAAAGAAAAATGGTTCTCAAAATCCATGCATGAGGAAACCCTGCACACACCACCACCAAATACAGCCAGATGGAAACTCTTGGATGAGAGACCAAACATTTCCAAATGAACTTCAAAAATGACCAAGGATGAACGATGACTTGGAAAAATGAGAACTACCGGTAACATGAATGTCTTTCTGTAACATGTTATGTGGAAGCAGCACAAAATAAGAGTCAAGACAGTATGAGGGTCTTCTATCCCCATGAGTTCAACACTGAGAGACTGTGTTAAAAGCCACTGTGGAATTAGCTCTACCTACGTAGCTCTTCCTTGCTCTTAGAGTTACTATGAAGCCTGAAGCATTAAGTCAGCCAGGTCCAAACTATTCTACAAAGGGCCGCTGAGGCTGCAGGTTTTTGTTCCAACCAAGCAGCAGCACATCAGACTGGACTCAACAAATCAAGTGATCTCAGTTTTCAGAGAGTCGATTGGTCAAACTACATATTTTTGGTTGGTTGGAACAAAAACCTGCAGCCACACCAACCTTTTGTGGAATAGTTTGGACTTGGCTGCATTAAATCACTGTCAGAATTTTCCAGTTCTTTGAAACTGGACCAGTTTGCATGTTCATGTGGGTTCTCTCTGGGTACTCCAGCTTCCTCCCACAGTCTAAGAACATGCACTGATAGGTTCATTGGTTTATCTAAAATTGCTCATAGGCCTGAATGTGAGAATAATTGTTTGTCTTTATATGTCAACCCTGTGATGAACTGGCTGCTTGTCTAGGGTGTAACCCATCTTTGCCCTTAAGTTGCTTGGATAGGCTCCTAGACTAGAATAAAGTGGGTTCAGGACATGGATGGAAACAGGAGTCTTTATTGGGTTTTTTTTCCAAATACGTATTTCCATATATGACATTCAATTTCCCATCGTATTTGATACATCAGGTCTCAATACTCAAATTATAATTGCACTAAATCAATGACAAAAATTTGGAGTTGTCATTATTTATAGATTATATTTTTATTTTACTGGTCCGTCCCATTTGAGATCAAATTAGGCTGAATGTGGCCCCTGAAGAAAATGAGTTTGAGACCCCTGCCATAGATGATGAGTTACAGCGTGTTAAAGGTCACAGAAAAGTAGTGTTTTCAAATGTGATTTAAAATCCAGGACAGAGGAGGTCTGTCTAGATAGCTTCAATAGTCATGCATCAAATACAATATGTATATTATATTATTATATTATAGGGTTAACACTACACTGAAAAAAGTAAAAGATTGAATCAACTTAAACTTCTTCTTCAATTTAGACTTTTTATCTCAGAATTTTGACTTTTTATCTCATGATTTTGACTTTTTAGCTCATAATTTAGACTTTCTATCTCATCATTTGGACTTTTTATCTCATAATTTGGACTTTTTAGCTCATAATCTAGACTTTTTAGCTCATAATTTTGATTTTCTATCTCATAATTTTGACTTTTTATCTCATGATTTCTACTTTTTATCTCATAAATTTGACTTTGTATGGTCACACATAAAAAAATCTAGTTGAGTAAACCAAATTGAATTCCATAGGGTTAGGGGTTAATTTAATTTGATTTAATTTAATTTGTTTCACTCAACTACATGTGTGACCTATTGAAGAAGAATTTTTAAGTTGATTCAATGTTTTCCTTGTTCCAGTGTACAGGAGTATATAGAAACAACACCCAAATCAATTCTCATCACTTCAACTCCAAACAGTTGCTGCTGAATTTGCTATGATTGTAGTTTAGTAATATCCTGGCATGAGAAGAGGAGTGGATCCTGGGTCTCAGCAGAGTTGAGACCTTTTGTTTATTGTTACCTCCTGATGACATGACTTCAGGTGGGCTCACCTTCCTTGTTATTTCACCTCCATCTGCTCGTGTGTGTCTGCCGTCTGTGGGCTCAGGTTTCTTATCCTCTGAGCTCTGGGCTGAAAAGGCTGAGTGTGCCCCAGTCACACGCCCTCCTCTCTCTCTGGAGCTGGGAGCCACAGCGACACACGGCTTCCCACACTTCTCTATGCAGCCTGTTTAGCCGCCAACACAAAAGAAGTGTGTCTGCTCTCACGGGCAGGGAGGAGGACAGACGGCCACTTCACAGATAAACCATCTGGTTCAGCTGTAAGTCACTACTGAGACACACAATGTGGGGAAATACAGCCTTTCAATGTTATAGAAGCTTGATCATTTTAAAACACACCATGATTATTGTTTTAAATATACATTTTGGTTCAGTAAAATAAAGATGTTTTACAGTTGCATTGGATTAGATTTTCTAGTTGTTGTTTTTTGTTTAATTAATATTAAAAATAAGAACAAATGCATTGGTTCTCATGCTTCTTGTGTGAGATACTTCACGTTTTCACTCTATGATGTTTTCTTATATTTTCTGGGTTTGAATCCTAAATACTATTCACATACAAATGAGATGTCAACTCAAGTCTGACCATCTCAGTGGGAAATAAAATGTTCTCATGTCCACTTGAGGTCGAACACTTTCCCACTGACCTCCCTGATTATTCGGGGTATGAGATAAAGCGTTCCACCTGTTCTATGTGACAGCCATTAATTCAATCCATTGTTCAAAACTTTAAGGCTTCTGATTGGCTAAATACCAACGACAGCACAGGATGAATCGCATAAATACGGAGAACAGACACACAGACCTTCAGAGACTTCCATTCAACCCCAGAATAGACCACCACAAGAAACCAACCTGGAAATGGCTCTTTACACAGACCTCGCTTTTCAAGACAGTGTGAAGGAGCAGCTCTTCCGGTAAGCTAATGCTGCAATTCTTACATACGCTAAATCAAAACAGTATAGTATAGTATGGTTTTAGACTGTTGGGTTTGAAAGAATGAAACCAATGAACATATGTGTAATAATTCTGATTGTGTTTTTTCAGGTGTAAACTCCACATGTTGGAAAGGAAATGCAGCCTTGGTGTGGAAAAGCTGAAGGCTCTGGTTGGACAACACCTGCAGAATGGTATCCCTGTTTCTGACATCCTAGAGAAAACCATTTCCTTTCTCACTTTGAGAAAAGCCCTGCTTTCACACAATGGTTACTCCAAGTATTCGAGGGACATTTTACGACTGTTTCCTGACGCAGAAGACGACTTGGCTCCTCTGTGCTTTTAAATGACCCGTGGACAGAGACAACTGCACACACACAATGGTTGCAGTTTGTTAATGAAGAGTTCCAAATGATTTGATGTCACCTACAAGTGAATGTGTTTTACACTTTCATACCAGAAGAAATGGAGGAGATGATCCTGGTGCTATGTTTTTTCGAAAACATGTTGTGCTGCTTATTGTGGGATTTATAGTTTTAGTGGTTGTTGTTTTTTTTTTTGTGTTTAACACAGCCACAAATGATAAATCTCATCTTTTATCTATGCAGGGATTAGCTTAGATGGTATTTCAACTTTTAAATTTTATTGATTTATTGTGTTCAAATCTGCTTAAAATTTTAAGCTAACACATAATAATGGCAACCTCTGTGCCTGAGAGAATATGAGCTCGTTTTTTTATTGCTATGTTTTGATTCAGTTCTTAATGCCTTGGTTCAAGGTATATAGTGTTAAGAAATAGCTTTTCTTTTGAAAAGGGAGTTTTATTTAATTTTTTTATATGTATGCTGTGTATGCATGTGTTGTTCTGTTTTTCAGTTTTGTCACCAAAGTCCATATATATGTATATATGTCTTGGTGTTCTTGAGAAATTCAAAAAATTAATAAATATGTTACAAATGCAAGTATGTGGTTCATGTCATCTATTTATTGGTTCATTTTAGAAAATAGTTTAATTCCCCACTGCTGCAGGGCTTTAGATCAGAAGTACTTTCTTGAGTCCACAATTGGGAAATTGTTTTGTAACATCAGCAGCACTCAGTTAAACAAACAAAATGAGGTACAAAACAAAGTAAGGTCCAAGGGCATGGTAAAGTGTAAATACAGATAACTGTAGAGTGCAAAGTAAAGTGAGTCAAGAGTGTAATTACAACATGATTTACAGAAAATTCATAGTGCAAACAGAAATAAAATGTGCGGTTATGAATTGTTGAAAAATGCAATGGGTTATGAGAAGAAGAATCCCCTGTACCTGTCAGTTCAACAGTGGAGCTGTAACAGTCTGAGAAAGTGTTCTGCTGTCTGTGCAGTGTGTGGTGGAAAGGGGTAGGGTTAGGTGAGGGGGCTCAACATTAACTTTGATTGACCTCAGTTTTTGGAGCATCCTCCTCTCCACCATAGTTTGAACATTGTCCAGTCTCGGACAGAGGATGATAAAATCACAGAGGAGTTTATTCAGTCTGTTGGTGTTGATGGATCTGATGCTGTTACAGTGTTTTCCAGTTATTCTATCACATAACCACACAACACAATAAGAACAGCCAGACACCTGCTTAAAAGAAGCTCTGAAAAAGCTTTATAAATACACTGAAGATTATGAAAATTATATTTATTATACTATATACCACCCAGTTTGTCACATAAATATAGTTTTATTACTTATTACTATTATTTTATTGTTATTTGTATGTTGTTTTATATGTTTTATATTGTATACATGTTTTTGCATGTACTTTTTTTCTTGCACTTTATTATGTTGCTCCATTGACTTCTACATTTCCCTATTGAGGAATAAGTAATGTCTCAAGTAATCTAACATAATCATACAGGAAATCACATGTTATTTTGGCAATTCAACACATCTTTAAAATACTTAATCTATCAATCCTCCTTTTACATTGACTATGATGATGTTCACAACTAAAACATTAGAGTAGCAGGCATGTTCTTAATTAACATGTATTATATTTTTATGACATCTTCTAAAAGGATCAAGAATTGCCTCCAGATTTGAGCTGTTTGCCTTTTTTTTTTTTTAAATTTATTTCACAATTTAAATATTGTGCAAGGAAAATATTTGTTATTTAAAGTATACTAATTACTATAAAAGGATAATGACAACACTACAAAGAAGGTTTGTTTTTTCTGATTGTTTTAATGCGCATCACTTGGCTTGAAGAGATACATTCATTTTGACACATTTTCCAAACATCAGGACCTTCATGGAAGGTATGGGTGCTCTCACTCACAGAGTTTTATCACAGCACATTAGTCTTCATTCATTTCATAAACAAATGCTGCCTGCTAAAAATGCAAACAATTAGGATTTGTATGAAATATCACAAGCATACCTTTCAACAGGTATAACAAATATCAAACATCAGCATATGAAACATATTCAACGTAAATATATGTGTCTCCTGATGAAGACAAAACGAAAAAAAAAAAACATCTTGTCAGTGTCGATGACAAAATTACATTCTTCCAATATGGAAAAATGACATATACTTCATAGAGTAACATGACAAACATGCTACCACTTCTGAAAACAGTGGCCTATTTGTCATTTGCAAATATTGCAGAATTCAACCTTTTCTCAAGGTAATAAAACAACATGATCTAATAGCATATGCATCTTTAAAATAAGATGATCAACAATGAGAACAAATAATAATAAAGTATATCTGAAGTACATCTAAAGTACACTGAAAACTTTCACTCTTGGACTTTAAAAGTCTACCACGGCCTCCAGAGGACACTGTTAACTGGACTCTTGTCTTTGGTGATGCTGGTCTGGACTGTGGATCTCAGGAGACACAAGTCATTGTCTTTCATATCAGATGAAGACTGCAGCTTGTTGAAGTGGTTCATCAGTCTTCTCTGGGACTGGGTCTTCACCTCCTCCTTTGACAGGAACTTCACCACCTCTTGGGTACATCTAGTGTAGCCCTGATCAGATGTTGTTGCTGCTGAGTCCACAACATGATGCTGCTGCTGCTGCTGATGCTGCTGCAGTCGTCTCAGAAAACACACTGTCATCTCCAGGATGTCTGCTTTCTCCATCTTGGAGTCTGGCTGCTGTTGGAGGAACTCTGGACCCAGGAGAGACTTGAGCTGCTCGATGCTGCTGTTGATTCGCTCTCTGCGGAGCTTCTCAACCAGAGGCTTTCTCAGCTGTGGACACAAGACACATGTCATTAATACACTTGTTCTGGACATGAACATACAAATACATATAAAAGAACAAAGTGTAAAAATGTCTCTGAAGTCAAATCTTGTATTTACCTTGTGTGTCAGAGTCACATGTTCCTGAGAGTTGGTCATTGCTGCTGTGATTGTTGGTGTCATGGTTGGATCTCTGTGCTGTAGAGGTCTCTGTAGAGAGAATCTGATCTGTGCTGGCTTCATCCCTCCTATTTATAGTCCCACATCTACATATGAATGTGTGGGTCTGGGTCTGGATGGAGTTTCTCACACTCTGAGCCAATCAGAGCGGTTGGAGAGACAATAAAGGATGCAACTCACTGAATGCTGTTATTGCCTCAGGGACAATGGTTAGGTCTCAAGGGAACAGGTGGAGGACTGGGGGGTGCTGGGGAAAGTCTCTGTGTGAATCTGGGAAAGTGGTGACCCTTAAGAGGGAGCAGATCTGCTGCCTGATGCTGGGATCAATGATTCTGACTGAGCACACGCTGATCATCACATCATCAGGAATGGAGAATGATAATAAAAACATGAAAATGTTGATTATTAAAAGAGTTATGAGAATATCTATTTCAAGAAAGTAACACAACTATGTTTTCTTTTTAACATATTATCAAATTTATTTAAAACAAATATAAAACATATTCTTCTAGGAACAAAATAATACAATTGAGCATGTAAACACTGTAGTTCATTAATCAAAAACAATGTCACACTAATAAATACAAAGTTTCTTTGACTTGAAAAATGTAAAACAAAATGTATATAATTTGACATTCATTCAAAACTTTAATACAACATCCTAAAAGATATATAAAAAAACAGTTTAAAATGGATAAGGTTTGGTCAAACTTAAAGATTTTACACTCAAACTGGTGAATCTCTTTTCCATTTTTAGCATCAAGTCATCACTCCATCATATCAAGAACAGAGTTCCTTTCACGCTCCCAGGAATGCAGAGGAATAATCTGAAGGAGGCGAAAATAGCATTTCAATGTTCATTAATCCTTAGCATGTCTGCATTCCTTATAGCCACTTTACAAAAGCTTGGTAATGACAAGTCTTCTTGACAGGAATTTCCATTCAAGGGCATTGAAACTAAATTCGGTAAACTGACTCCATAATTAATGTGATGTGCAACCAGACACACTTCTTTTGTTCTTGAAAGCAGTGAAAGGACAGAGTGTGGGAAACCAGGGAAAACTCACTCACAGAGCCGCAGTGGGACAATAGACACTGACGAGACAATGAACGTAAAGGGGGGAGAATTCTCTACCACTGAATTTTAAATGTTTACGTTTTCACTTTTTTTTTTTTTTTTACATTTTATTTCACTCAATCATCAATATATTATACCTATATTTAGATTTCATATGTGTTGTTTGTGGATGTGGCACAAATTATGGATTGCTCATGTATAAAATGAAAGTAATGCAAATAAAATGTAACTAATCTAACAAAACAATTCATTAATATTCTCAGTAAAGTATAATTCAAATAGAACCGCATGGAAGTTATTATACTACATTAAATCTAACTATATTTATTATATATAATTTCTACATTTTCAACCAATAATACACTGTCATTAAGTATTGAGTAAACTCTGCTATACTGAACTCTTATATATATACATACAAATCCCAGACTTGCATATATTTACTTGAGTGGTTTGTAGACTAAATCTCAAGTCATAATATTTGTGTTTATTTCTCATACCCTTTTTCTCCTAGTTGATGAGTGTCTAAACAACAAACTTTATCCTCAGGGGGGAGCTGGGAGTGTGGGGCTGCATTAGCATTTAACAAGGCACATGTCTATTGTTGAAAGAGACCTCTGTCAATGGACAGAGTGTGGGAAAGCTGTGAGAGCAGAGTCACAGTTCTGTGTGATTAGCATCCTTAACCCCACCAGCACCTGACTATTCTCCAAAGGGAGTTGGCACACTTCACACAGGGTTTTTTTTTTTTTTTTTCTTACAATTCTTCTTACTTTCTGTCTCTCTCTGGTGTGAATTCTCTAACTTTTGCCAACTTTATTTCTCACAAGTTTAATGGGTCATTTTAAGCCTTTTCATTTTCAGCCCTTGATAGACATCAGGATAGTGTTCCCCGACTGGAAGAGTTATAAAGACTTTTGTTTTGAGTCTTGTTTTTCCATCCTTGCATCTTTGTCTAAGTGCTGTGTGTTAAGGAAGCTACTAAAAGAGAAAATAGAGTTTTAATGATGGAGAAGGTGGTTTCTTACAAGAACATTCACAACACAAATAATTGGCCCTTTAGGAGTCTTAAAAGTATTACCCAGAATTAATGTCTTTGTTAATATAACACTTCTCTTTTGACCATGAATTTCTAATTTAAGACTACTTTTACATTTGCATTAGAAAAATAATAAAGCTTTAGTTAAAGCCAAAGCTTTGGGAACATGTAATAATTCTCACTTTTTCCTCCAAAAGATTGTGGGGTTTATTATCTTTCAGTTCTCAATTTGATGTGAATGTTTTTAGCATTCATTATAGGATTCACTGACTACTACAACTTATACAATTCACCATGAAACACAAATGAGCTAGAAATCTCATAAAACCAACATTTGCTTATAGTCTAAAAAATATGGCAGTTTTTCAAGATAATGAAATTATTTTAGATTATTTTTAATTTTTATCTTAATTTTCTGAAGTCATTAAAATGTTTGAAATGTCAGTTATAGAATATGTTTGAAATGTTTCCATATAAAAATCAATTATACTTTCAAAGGTCCCAGCACACGTCTATGATAATGAGGACAGACTGGTGATTCCCTCAAGTGTGTTATTAGTTGTGGTCAGCGTGTGCACAGTCAGAATCATTGATCCCAGCATCAGGCAGTAGATCTGCCGTATCTGCAGGGTCACTACTTTCCCAGATTCACAAAAGTCTTGTTCTGTCACCCCCCCAGTCCTCCACTGGTTCCCTTGAGATTTCACCATTGTCCTTCATGCAATATAGGATCATTTAAGTTGTTGCTGCTCCACATACCATATTGTTTAACAAAGCTCTCTGATTGGTTTAGACTGTGAGAAAGTCCATCCAGACCCAGACCCACACATTCATATGTAGATGTGGGACTATAAATAGGAGGGATGAAGCCAGCACAGATCAGATTCTCTCTACAGAGACCTCTACAGCACAGAGATCCAACCATGACACCAACAATCACAGCAGCAATGACCAACTCTCAGGAACATGTGACTCTGACACACAAGGTAAATACAAGATTTGACTTCAGAGACATTTTTACACTTTGTTCTTTTATATGCATTTGTATGTTCATGTCCAGAACAAGTGTATTAATGACATGTGTCTTGTGTCCACAGCTGAGAAAGCCTCTGGTTGAGAAGCTCCGCAGAGAGCGAATCAACAGCAGCATCGAGCAGCTCAAGTCTCTCCTGGGTCCAGAGTTCCTCCAACAGCAGCCAGACTCCAAGATGGAGAAAGCAGACATCCTGGAGATGACAGTGTGTTTACTGAGACGACTGCAGCAGCAGCATCATGTTGTGGACTCAGCAGCTCTTAACCAGGGCTACACCACATGTGTCCAAAAAGTGGTGAACTTCCTGTCCAAGGAGGAGGTGAAGACAGAGTCCCAGAGAAAAGTGATGAACCACTTCAATAAGCTGCAGTCTTCATCTGATGACAACTTGAGAGTGTCTGAATTCTGTTTGCATCGCAGTGTCACCAAAGACAAAAGTTCAGTCAGAAGCGCCCTCTGGAGGCCGTGGTAGACACCTACACCTGGAGAAGCAACAGAGTCCAACTCAAATGACCACATTGGTCAAAAACTATTATCAGAAATATTCTGACATTTAACCCAAATGCCTGTGGTAATAATTTCATGGTCCTATTGGACTGAATTATATTTTCAAAGAAAATGAAAGTTGCTTTTATGGTCAGTAATGAAAATAGTATGAAATCTTATTTTTTGAATAAGAAACATTCCATGAGGATTTATCTCTATGAGATTAATCTATAAGAGAGTATATGGCAACATTTCAAGATGTACACTAGAATTGGGCTGGAAATGACTGATTTTAAGTTCTGTATGTCTGTATCATTATTATTACAGTGGCAGCATTTACTTACTTGTTGCTACTTTCTGTTGTTACATTTTACATAGTAAAACATATTGATCCATATTGGGTCTATCATCATATTTTCTTATCAGTTGTGGTTTACCCTGATAAATTTATTCTACACAATACTATGTATTTTATGAAGATGATAATGTTTTCCCTTTTACTCTGTTTGAGTACATTACCTTAGAGTTAAGGTGTTGATGTGATGTATCATCATACTTGTTGTGCCTGTGAAAATTCACAAACATGATGTAAACCTATTATTCTTATTGAATAAAAAAATCATGATGCAAATATGAAAGTATTTGATTTTATTCTAAACCACAGAAGCCACCGACAGCTACATTACACTCAGTGTGTGAAATTAGTCACCTATCTAGTCAAGACAAAAGTACTTTGTAAAGTACCTGCCTTCAGACTGTGGTCCACAAGAACTGTAGCATCTTGTAATGACAAACACTGCATAATGTTTTTGTTATTGATATGTTGTTATGGGTATGTAATAGTAACAATACTTTTTAAAATGTTATTATCTACATCTAACAATGAAATGTGAACAATTACTGGTTAACTTACTAGTTTAAATACAAGAGATATAAATAATAAATAAAAGAATAGTGTGTGTGTGTGTGTGTGTGTGTGTGTGTGTGTGTGTGTGTGTGTGTGTGTGTGTGTGTGTATTAAATCTGGAGCTGTGGTTTACAATCAAGTTCTAATGTTTACAATCCTTCTTTGAGCCACACCCCCATCACTCCTCCGCCTGTACGTGCAAGCTGATTGGACGGTGAGGTGACACGCACGCACGCCACGCACGCAGCGTCAAGCCGTTGTCGACCATGGCGGAATGTGGTCGAGTTGACAGTAGCACAAGTAGACATACCATGGATAAAAGCATTACTCTTCCGCCAGACGAAATTTTCCGCAACTTGGAAAACGCCAAGCGCTTCGCAATAGACATAGGTACCTGACATTTAAAAAGTTTTCTTGAATTTCTCAGTCAGTTCTACTTGAACGCAGCTAATCTCCGTGTTATTTCACAGCTCTGCTGCAGCCTTGTACAATGACAACACATGACTTGGAAGTGAAAGTTGACAAGACAAAGCTAATGTTATCAGCAGTGACTCTGATTTTAGGTAGCGCCTTAGCAAACATATTGGATTTGTACATGTAACTCTGGTGTGCGTATAATATTTTCTATGTCACAAAAAGCAGCTGCGTGTCAAACAACATATCCAAGTTTGACTAGTACCTACATGAAAGCGGTTAGCTAGCCACTGTGGGTGATGTCGCTGCTTCTGTTTAGCTAAGTTTACAGTTAATTGTGTTGAATCGGTCATTTTAAGGGGCTTGTTCATATCAATATCCAGTGTCTGTCGTCTGATTTATCCATTCTCTATTGCCTCTTTCAGGTGGATCTCTCACGAAGCTTGCTTATTATTCAACAGTCCAACACAAAGTGGCCAAAGTGCGATCTTTCGACCACACCGCAAAGGTAATTATTACTTCAACCTCTTACATTTATGGCCAAGTTTAATTTTTCAAGTTAGATTATTTCCAAATCCCATCTATTTGAAAAGCCGCCTGTCACGTTGCAATACTATTCACTATCGGGCATATGTTTATTGTACCTCTGTTTCCCAGGAGGCTGCCAGTGACAAGCTGTATGAAATCTCAGTGCAAGAAGAAGTCACTGCACGTCTGCACTTTATCAAGTTTGAAAATGCTTACATCGAAACATGCTTGGACTTTATCAAAGACCATCTGGTCAACACAGAGACCAAAGTTATTAAAGCCACTGGAGGAGGGGCACATAAGTTTAAAGAACTCATTGAGAAGAAACTCGGACTCAAGTAAGTATTCACACCTGTTCTGATATTTGCCTTCATGAGTTAATAATAGAATATTTTAGACATAAACCCACGTTTATTTGTTAGACTGTGGTCCACATGAACTGTTGCATCTTGTAATGACGAACACTGTTTTTGTTATGGATATGTTATGGGTATGTAATAGTAATAATACTTCTTTTAAATTGTATTATCTACATCTAACAATGAAATATGAACAATTGCTGATTAACTTACTAGTTAAAATACAAGACTTGTAAAGAATAAATGAAAGAATAGCTGTTGGTTGTGGTTAAGTGTCTTCCTTAAATTTCAGGGGAATAACAGAAAATGAAACTGAAAAAATAAATATATATATATATATATATATATATATATATATATATATATATATATATTGTCACTCTCAGAATATACATACATGTTAAAAAATAGAGCTTTCCAATTATCAGGCGTATATCACATTAAAAAAGACGCACAGGCAGGAATAAAACATAATGAATATTTAAAATGCATTACCTGAGTAAAACTATAATTATAGAGTGACACTTAGACATACATACCCTTATACAGCATAGTGTTAAAACTAGTAATGCAACCAACATTCCGAAATATATACAAACAGGATGGAATGATTTACAAATCACATGAACTATAAATTATATCCATCCATACATATGTCCTGAACCCACTTTATACTCACTAGGATCCATGGGGGTAACTGGACCCTATCCCAGCTACTTATGGGTAAAAGTAGGGTTCATTCTGGACAAGTTGATAATTTATATCAAATGTTTAAACAAAAAAAAGAAAGGAAAAAAAAATAACAATTTGATGGCAGCAACATTTTTCCAAAATGTTAGAACATGTTGAACTCCATGTAGCATTTGCTTTTCTTTTAACAATTATAATAACTCAGTATTAATGGAGTCCCGTTGCAAAGTTGCCATTCCATTAACACATACATCCCCATATCATCAGAGATGCAGGCTTTTGAAGTGAGCACTTAAAACAAACCCAAAAGCCCCTTACTGAAGAATGTAGTGTCTGTTGTTTCCCAAAAGATGTTCATATTCTGATTACTTTGGCCTCACAACAGTTTTAGACTTTTCTTCAATCAGTTTCAAATTAGTTTTTGTCCAGAGATGATGGCAGGATTTCTGGATCATGTTGAAATATGGTTCTTTTTTGCTTGTTGGACAGTTAACCTATATATGTGGATGACACAGTGTACTGTTATCAAAGAGTGATAAGAGTGATCAAAGAGTTCCTAAACTTATGCAGTGATTTCCACTTCTGTATTATGTCTGGCCTGAATGTTGTTCTGGTTGAGGGCTTGAAGATCACAGGTCACCAGTACTGGTTTTACGCTATGTCGCTTTTGCAAAAGAGATTCCTCCAGTTGTCGGTCTTTAATGTACCATAGCTGATGACTCACCTGTTGCATCCCGTTGCCTATTTTTCCTCATATTCTTTGAGATATGTTGCTGGCATCAAATTCAAAATGACCTTATTTTTTCTTAAAACGCTCCGTTTTCTCACTCTAAATGTGACATATTTACTATGTTCTGTTGTAAATTTAGGTCTTTGAGATTTGCAAATCATTGCAGCATATTTTGGTTACATGTTATATGGCATCCCAACTTTTGTGGAATTAGGGATGTAAAAAAAACTATATAAAGTAAAAACTGTAGTCACATAATACTGTGGCATCTTCAGTTCAGAGCGTTGGCATATAGATAGTTGAAGAGTTAAATGTTCATCAGGTTGTGGTTTTTGCTTTAATGCACCTGTAATGATTTCCTGATGTCTTTTGCTGTTCTATATACGATGTAACACAGTATAATACAGCATTACTTTATCTTTGTCGTAAGCAGGTTAATTTACTAAAAAGAGTTGTAATCTGACTCATGTCAGATCATGTGACTCGTGTTATCTGCTGATGCTATTAGCCGCTATGATGCCCAATGAAATAACAATAAATGCTTTTGCTTGCTCCTTAGTGGCATTGGTATCAACATGTCAGCCATGTTACTGCTACGTTTTTGTTTTGACTGAGAAATAAATGACCATTATTTATTCCACATTTGGATATTTACAACTTAAAGTTGACTGGTCTCCATGTGTTTTTCATTGTGGCAGAGTGGACAAAGAGGATGAGATGACTTGCCTTATCAAGGGCTGCAACTTTGTGCTGAGGAACATCCCCCATGAGGCTTTTGTGTATGCCAAGCATGCGGACTCTGAGTTTCGCTTTCAGACCACTCATCCAGACATCTTCCCTTATCTGCTTGTAAACATCGGTTCCGGGGTGTCCATAGTTAAGGTAATAATGAACATTTTTATTGGTGGTTTAGGTGGTGTATTATGGTTTTTCATTCTGACTCATATATGTTCTTACATCAGTGTGGTTTTCATGCTCCCAATTTTAACATGCGCCACATTTCTGCAAAGTGTAACCGTTAAAACCTTGAGAAAGTAAAACTTACTGATGCAGCAGGATTTCAGCACTGTGCCTCTGATACTGAGGGGAAGGACAAAGCATGGCCTTTATGTGGACAGTGCCAACATGGAGCTGCCCTGAACTTCACCTGTCAGTAAATCACAGCAGGGAAAAAAAACAGCATATCGGTCAACGCAACAGGCCAATACCGATATATGAAAAAAATTTAAATATTGGCCAGCCAGTGTATTAGTACACATGACATTAGAGCTGCATGATATATCGTTTAAAAAAAAGTGATCTTTTGTCACTATATTTGTACAAACAAGAACGTTTGTTTCTGAACAGAAGTTGTCCACACAAACTTTTTCTTTTTTGCAACAGGTTGAATCAGAGGACAAATTTGAGCGAATTGGTGGAAGTTCAATAGGCGGAGGTACATTTTGGGGACTCGGAGCCTTGTTGACCAAAACAAAGGTATCGACTATTGCACCTTTATATTTTACTGTCAGGCTGTATCATTGTCACTCGGAAGTAATATGTCAAATATCTTTAAAATGTCCATCTCTATTGAATGCCTTATATCAGACATAACTTGTTTTTCTTCTGTGATTGCTTTAGTTCAAAATTGCACTGAAGTTTTTTTTTTGTTTTTTTTTCCTGAAACCTTCTTCAATTTATGTCTTTCCCCCGTAGAGATTTGATGAGCTACTACAGTTGGCCTCAAAAGGGCAACATACAAGTGTTGACATGCTTGTCAAAGATATCTACGGAGGATCTTATGGGTCCTTGGGCTTGACTGGAGATCTTATCGCAAGCAGTTTTGGAAAGTCTGCAACTGCTGAAAAAGGTGAAACAAGGGCATGCTGATGTTGTATCACTGCCCTGTAACGTTGTATATGTATGCAGGTTAGTGTACTATGAGGCTGTAATGACATGTTATACTTTGCATCTTATTTATTTGAAGTTCTTCCACTTCCATGAAGCGTCTAACTTCACCTGGCAGATAAAACATGTCTGCAGGATGATCCTTAATTATTGCTTAAATTTGGTTCATGATATGTAAAATGTATTCTACTAATTGACCAGATTGAAAGGGTACTTGTAGTGAATTTGTGTTGCTCACCATTTCAGAAGATTATTTATGTATTTATGCATTTGGCAGACACTTTTTTCCAAAGCGACTTACAGGGGAAAGTCAACAATTCAGTTCTCTCTATCTCTCACTGCTTCTTTTGTAAAGCAATTTAATATAAACAGACTAAAGTGCTGTATAGACCAAACAAAACGCAAAATGGAAAAAATAAAATACAAGAATAGATTAAAAACATAAAACAGCTGCACAATTAAAAAGGAACAATAAACAGCACAATGATCACATAAAATACAAGAATAGATAAAAAAAAAAGAACAGCTATACAAGTAAAAACAGTAAAATAAGAGTACCATGTAAAACAATAGAATAAACTTAATACATTTGAAACGGAATGTTTGAAAGTGCTAGGACTGGAGGTGCTCTCTTAAAGAGGTGGGTCTTCTTGAAGACAGGCAGGAACATTCTTGTCCTTGTTGTGCTTGACCTATGAAAAGAGCCTGGATTGTCTTGTGCAAAGTTTCGGGACTGCCAGACACCATTCCATAGATGAATGGAGTGGTCATGAGGCAACATGAGCTTTTATCAGAGCACTGAAGTGGGTTGGAGCAGATCCATTGAGTACTTTGTATGCTAGCATCAATGAAAGTTTAGTTTAAAGTTAAGCATCCAATCTCTCAACAAAGATCTATACTAAAATCATTGTGAAGCCTTCTTAACTACTGCTCTCTGTTTAATAATGTGCCCATAACAAGCACTAACACTTGGGTATTTTAATCATTAGTTACTTTATAGTATAATCCTTATGCAATATTTCAATTGTCTCATTTGCAAAGTATTTCATGTTCAGGTTTAGGGTCAAATCTGTTGTGAAATGAAGCGATGACCTCTTACCCACTTGTGATCGAGTTGTTTTTCCTTGTGCTGTCTTTGTAATTCAGAAATGCAGAGACTGCAGCATTCCACACACATTAACACTTATTACCAGCTCCTTGATGCAAAGCTTACCACTGCCAGTTTGTTGAGTCGTTCTTCTACTGTTCATACAGCTTATGTGGGCATTTAATTGGTGTCCCAATGCCCATATAACTGAAAGAAAAATACTAATTTGTCAACAGCCTTCATATTTGAATGCAACAATGATGATGGATGACTTTTGTGCGAATGCTGTCAGGTGTCTGTTGTGTGTTTTGTAAAGTGGATATTTCACATCTGTTTTTTTAATAAAGATCCTATTTGAATTGTAGAGTTCTCTAAAGAAGACATGGCCAAGAGCTTACTCCACATGATCAGCAACGACATCGGGCAGCTGGCCTGTCTGTATGCCAAGCTCCACAACCTGTCCAGAGTATATTTTGGAGGCTTCTTTATCAGAGGACACCCTGTGACCATGCACACCATCACCTACAGCATCAACTTCTTCACCAAGGCAAGGCCACTTCCTCTGGTGTCAAAATAAAGGAATAAATGAAATATGAAACGGCCACCATGACTTCTTCAATTGAGTAATTTAAGTGCATAACGACGTTCTTGTTGTGTTTTACACTTGTACTTAGTCCTGAACTACTTTATTATTAAACGGCAACAATATTATGATGTTCTTTCTTCTGATTTCTTCTTCTAGGGTGAAGTTCAAGCTTTGTTTCTAAGACATGAAGGCTATCTTGGAGCCATTGGTGCATTTCTTAAAGGGGCAGAGGAAGACAGTAAGGAAAAGTCTACACATACCTGGACATCATAACAATTGAAATGCTTCCACACATCAGGACTGATTAGAAATGTGTCATGTTGCAGGAATTTGATAAGTTTACATTGACATCAGGAGTGAATAAAGCCTGTGAGATTTTAATTTTCTAGTTTTATAGTGTGAAAAATAATGGTAGAAGAACAGAACCAAAGAATTAAAAGGTTGAAAAAAATGTGCTGTTGAATTTAGCCCCAACTATTGAACTCACCTTTGCACAGAAAATGTGCAATGATGTTTGCACAGTTTCAAACTGTGAATATACAGTATTATTAAAATAGTATCTTCTATTTTTAGACCCAAACCAGTACAGTTGGGGGGAGAATTATGCTGGAAGCTCTGGCCTGATGAGCGTTTCTCCAGATATGAATCCAATGCAACGTGCACGTAGTGGAACGGTGAGTCTGCAGATTGAAAAAACATATAAGAGAGTGAAGCTGTGTCATATTCTATGCTTTCATTGCTGGTTTTTATTCTCTTCATTTTAATTCAAAAAATTTGAGAATCTTCAGGTTTTATTTGTCACCTACTTTATGGAAATGTCATCACTCTGTCACTCTTTCTCACTGAATCCAAACAAATCACTGACATTCATTCATCCATTTGATAATCTGTCTTTTCATTTCCTCCCCACAAATATTTCTGTCTACCTAACCCTCTCCTTCAGTTTCCCGTAAGTATTTCTGCCTGTTTTACTTGTGTGCACTGGTTTGATCACCTGTGGCTCTTAGTCATAAGTTCCCTGCGTTCTTACTGTAAACACTTCACTTATTCACGACAGGAATTCATCTGTGTCCTCACTTGTTTTAAGACAATCTGAGGCCTATATTCTCTGCTGTGAAATGGAATAACTTACTGAACATAAATTACACTTAATGGTGATAAATGCCACTATGTCCCCACAATTATTAACATTATAATTTTGCTGGCTAGTTTCACGGTCTTTTTTAATACTTTGATGAGCTTTAAACTGTTTTTCCCGTCACCGCCTTTTGTTTTCTTACTAAAATTCCTGCTTTTCCTGGCTTTCACTAAACTAGTTTTAGTGTTGCACAGTGTGTTACAGGGCTGCAAATAAAATAGTATCTCGTCTTTGACATATCACTACCACAGAAACCTCCTCTAGATGCATTAAAAACCACAACCCTCTAATGGAGTATTGATTGTGTCCCCAGTTAATGAACCTTCTTGCTTCATTGCCCTTTCCTGTTGTCTCATAATGTGAAAAATGCTAACATTGGAATCTAAGACACTCTGGCCAAGCATCATCCCAACGTAAAAGACATCAAAGTGATCACTGGAAGAGATTTGGTGATGGGGATGAAAATTGCTCGAGGTTATAGATAACAATAATGCAGCAGTTTTCCTCCATGTCTTTGTTGTTTAGTTCGACATGTTGGAGATGGATCGTCTGGAGAGGCAGTTGGTGAATTTGCCTCTGCTGCAGGATCCTTCGTCTTACATCCCTGACACTGTTGATCTGACAGAGGATGCTCTGGCTCGTGAATACTGGCTCTACTGCTTTGAGGAGGCTCTAGATGGGGTACAGTGATCATTTTTGAGTCAGAATAAAACAGCATAGAAAGTTCAGAGATAAAGAAAAGGGTTTCTGCGGGTCATTAAAGCAAATTTTGTGAAAAATGAAGGCCCTAAATGGCATTAAAAATTCAATATCCAGAGCTATCAAAGAATGCAATCTTTCATGGGGAAAAAAAGCACTGTTGTTCACAATTAATTTTGGTTATATAAACATTTAATAATTTGGATTAGAAGTACAGTGTGATAAATAACAGGCCAAGCTCTTTAATGGGCTATTGTTTATGGCACATGTAGGAAGTCCAGATTCAAGTTTTTTTTTCTTGTTTAATTAAAGTAGAAAAATATGTCAATGGAACAATTGAAAATGATCTTGGTAAGATTTCTTGAAATAAGATTTTCCAGATCATTTGTCTAAAAATAAGTTCTTATATCACACTAAAAAAGTTACTCTTTAGGTGATTATCTCTTATATTAAGTATGATGAGACTCTGACTAGAAATAAGAAAAGTACACATAGTAAGATTTAAATTTTTTTAGTGTAGAACGGTTCAAGTCATTCTTCATTTTCTTTCACTCTTTATCTCTGATTAGTTACTGGCTATTCTACTTAATTTCCAACACAAATCACAAGACGCATTTGATATGACAATAGGCAACCTAGGTAATCTAACTGTATAGAGACGGTGATGCAAAACGTGGATTTGCAGATAAATTCAATAAAAGTCTACTCTTAGGCTTATGTAGACTACATTTGATTTCCTTTAAAAAAAATTATCTGTACTCATAACTTTACTTTGGAAGTTAAGGCTGATTTGATAAGCGACTATATAAATGTGGCTTTTTTATGACATCATCTTGCAGACCACACTGCAAGTATCACTGGCTGATAACATGTAAATAGTTACAAATGTCAATATAGTTACAATTGAACACTAATAGAAGACGTATATGGAGTTTCATTTAATTAGTTGGGTGGTCCTCCAGTGGAAAAAAAAAACACCCACTGCTTTTGGTAGAGTCCGACATAGTGGCAGAACCTGACAACCTCACAAATTCAACTCGTTATCTGTTCTTGATAGAAGATGTCGGTGAGATACAGGGGTATTCGTCTTATTTTTGTGAACAGCAGAGAAGCTACAGCCCATTACCATTGTTGTTTTCTCTGAGCAGGTGGTCAAAAGAGCAGTGGCAAGCCAACCTGACATGCCAGAGGCTGCAGAGAGAGCAGAGAAGTTCCGTCAGAAATACAGACACAAACTCCAAACCCTCCGCCACCAGCCTTTGTAAGGACTCTCTGTTTGATTTTGCTTGTTAGTGGATGAAAACTTGACTGTTTCCTCTGCCATCTGCATCAGTATTTTTAGCACCTATCTATCTAGCTGATATAAAATTCTTCTGTTTAGTTCAGTTCTGAGTAGCAGGGTATACTAGACACAACGAGTAATATGTTAAAAAGAATAAATCAGGGTGGTAGAATGATAGAGAAAAAAAAAAGCAGTAGTAGTAGATTCATGGTTACACTTCCTGACAGGGTTATTTATTAATGATCACATTTCCATAGCAGTGACATGATCTTTGCATCAACTGCTCCAACCTCCTTTTGTGTACGTATGTGTTTCTCCTTTGCTAATATAGAGTGCTTCTCTTCTCACCTAGCGCTTATGGATCCCTCACTGTCAGAAGTCTGTTAGACACAAGGGAACACTGTTTAAACGAGTTCAACTTTCCTGATCCCTACTCTAAGGTCTGAGTAAAATCTGTCATTTTTTCTTTTCTTTTTTTTGTCCTTTTTTGTGCTGCAGAACTAGTGTGGCTTTCTACTTTATGCTTCCGTCTGCTAAATTATACACTTATAATTTTGACTGCATATACAGTACTGTGCAAAGGTTTGAGGCCAGGAGCAGGCTTGTTGATTCAACAAGAGTATAATGATATGTTATAATGTAGACACACATTTCTCAGTCTCAAGATACAACTAAACTATAGAGTATAAATATTTAGTGTGATATGCTTTTGAACTTAACATGTTTTGAAGTATTCTCCACAGATATGTCATTAGTGAATTCATCTTCTAGTGTTTTCGTGAGGTGGCATGGGCGACCCAATAAATACATAGTGAAGGTTCCCCTGCTGACATAACAGGAATAATATGGGTGTAATAAAAGAATATCTCTCTTATCTTACCTTTACACCAGGTTTCATTCAACACATGCCCAATGTTTCTTATTGTATGAGGTACAGAAATCACCTTAAATACTGTATAATCCATGTTGTTTACATTTTTATAATATTTTAATATTATATACCAGTGGTCCCCAATCCCCTGCCAAGGACCAGTACCGGTCCATGGATCAATTGGTACCGGGCCGCTGGCTGCCTAATAAAGAATTCATTATTTCTCTTGTATTTATTAACTAAGTGGGAACAATCTTTTATTTTGAAAAATTACCAGATTCTCTCAGTTACATGTAAAATGAAACCTACGTGTTAGCAAAATAAGTTAAAAACAGATTTGGGCAGTTTCTTTCGAAGAGGAAAAGGTGCACTGAAAAGACAGAAGAGCCTTCAACTTCCAAGAAAAAGAAAGCTTTTAACAGATTATCCCAGGAGTTGTACTTGAAATATGGATTTATCGTTACAGGTGATTCTCACAGACCAAGCCTGCTCTTGCAGCAACTGATATAAACAATCACACACACACACACACACACACACACACACACACACACACACACCAGACCGTGGTAAAATTGCCAAACGTTGGCCACAGTTATAAGAAGGTTGGGGACCATTGTTATATACAGTGTTTCCCTCTATTTTTTTTTTACTGAATTTTAGCAAAGAGACTGAGAAATATTTTGCAAATCACAACCATGTAAAATCAATGTGGCTAAGGATACCCTAAGACTGCTGCACAGTAATTATATTTTCCTGCTTGAAGCTTCCCTCTGGTTTTAGGTTCTATGCTCAATCCTGGACCTCGGGCGTCGCTATCCTGCATGTTTTAGATGTATCCCTCACCTAACACACCTGATTCAAATGATCAGCCTGTCATCAAGCTCTGCAGAAGATGATAATGACAGTGTATTAAAAGAGGGAAACATCTAAAACATGCAGGACAGTGGCCCTGGAGGACCAGGGTTGAGCACCCCTGATCTATGGCATTCAAGAACCTGTGTCACATCCTTGTTTTGTTGCAGATTAAACAAAGGGAGAACGATGTTGCTTTGAGGTACTACCAGAAGGCTGTGAAGTCCCTGGAAAAGTTGAGCTGGGAAGAAAGGCAGTTTGCATTGGTCAGGGGCGTCCTGGCTGGTAATGTCTTTGACTGGGGCGCTAAGGCTGTTTCAGAGTAAGTGGAGTTCAAACACGTTTACCTTGTAAGCTGCTGTGTTGAAGGTTTTTTTTTTTTTTTTTTTTTTTTTTTGCTTTAATACTATCTATGACTATTAAGAACACTTCAGCAGTTCTCCTCAAGGGTCTGTTGTCTTTGACCTGTCCAGCCTTGGCCAGGACCTCTTCCTGTCTCTTAAGGACAAATGTATATATTATTAGCCTCATAGTATAATTAATAACCAAGTCATATCTTTGGCCAAATTGTGATATCTGTGAAATTATTCTCCAAAGACTGCTTCTGCATTAAATGCGGATATTACAATTTGGCCAAAAATATAACTGCTATGAGGCTAACAATGTGGCTGATGAACGTTTCTGAAAAACTTCTTACAGGGTTCCTATGCAAGTATGGGAAGTATTGTCAAGTATGAAATTTGATTTTATAAATTTCCAGGTCTGAAATAGTATGGAAAATCTAAATAAATGTATCGAAAAATATTCATGTTTCCAAGACTGTTACCACTTTTCTGTTTTCTAAAACATAAAATGATGAATATATATGAAAAACAATGTATTAATCTGTTTTTAAGGCACTTGCTCGCAAAGATAAAATGTTTGTCTGAGAGCACATACAGTCAACTATGTGTCCCAGAAAACTTTTAGGCAGATTGAAAAGTGGAATGCTCATCCTTCTGCTCTTATCCTCATCCAACTAATTTTGAAGCCCACCCAAATGTCATCAAGTTTCACTGCTGCTTCAATAAACAGATGACATCCATAAACTGTTTATGAGCGAGCTATTGAACATACCTTGTATGATTGTTGGCAGAACTCATAATGGGTAGATGGGAAAGCTCTGACACCTGACTCAAATTCCAAATCTAAAGACTGGTTGGCTGGTTGGACATTTTTTTCCAAGATGTGGAAAAGAGTATCTGGAAAAAGAATGGAATTTTGACATTTCAAATGTGTAAAAACCAAGTGTATAAATTGCCTTCAAGGCTGTGCAGCAGGGCTGCACAATTATTGGAAAAATATGACACTGGGAATTTCTTAACTCTGCGATATAGCATATTGCAATATGAAAAAATATAAGGATATAATAACTGTATGGTGCTGACATAAATGGTCAAACCAATTATTTGTTTCCTCTCATTGTGTCAACAGGTGCAAGGCACTGTTGACACAGAACACATTTCAGTATTATCCTTCTTGTAGCTGAAAGGTTTCCAGATAACTGATGTTGTTTTTCATTTTGGCACCAAGTCTTTGTTTTTGGTGATCGTCTCTTGTTCGTTGCTCATTTTTCAATGTTGTTACCAGCATTTCGCCCCATGTGCAGGGTTGTGGTCTGCTTTGGTGAACTGATTAAGAATGGTTGGGATTGGTGGATCACTCTCCACAGTTTGTGTCAGGCACCCAGGTTAAAATCTGATGAGAACAGTTCATTCCCTCCTACATTTCAAAATCTTCGATGTGATTATTGTGCACACGTACATTCTCATGATGACACTCAAACGATATATTGTGCAGCGCTCCTGTGTAGTCTGTTATATCCTTGGTACCGCAACCCTTTAGAGCAGTGTTTCCCTCCCAGTGTGCCGTGGCACTTAAGTGTGATGTGAGAAATCATCAGGTGTGCCACTGTGTCATGGGAAATTATCCAATTTCTCCTTATTGGTACTATAAGTGAGTAGTATAATTATGGATCCATACAACAGCACATGCCACTGATCCACTCAGAGCTGTTGAGGAAGAATTGTGTGGGTCTTTCTTCAATTCCTGCAAGAATATCAGTATATCAAGTATACTTTTTGTGCCGTTTTTTGTTCAGTGGTGTGTGCCTTGTGATTTTTCTAATGTAAAATATGGTTGGGAAACACTGCTTTAGAGGTCTAGAGATCCTTTTCGTGCTTTGAACATTTTCCTCTAATGTACTTTTTACATTTTGCACAATTTGTCTTGATATGATACAGTGTCCTGGAGTCTGATCCTGAGTTTGGTTTTGAGGAAGCTAAACGGCAGCTGGAAGGTCTCTTAAATTTTTTTTACCTAGTAATTTGTGTTGTTGAACATCCACTGACTAGTAAGTATGTGACGTTGTTCATATTTTAGTACATAAAACTTTCCTTTGTCTTTTCTTTCTGTTAGAACGCCCATGGCTTATTGATTCTTATGACCAGTGGTTCGAGAGAATAAAGGTAAGCATTTAATCAAAAGCCCTCACATCATCAGAGGTGTTCATACATTAAGGTTAATAGGGATGAACCTCAAAAGCAAATACTTTTCTCAATATTACATTCTTCTTTTATGTGATTACTCCTTGAATACCTGGTCTTCTCTTGCAGGGTCCTCCTCATAGGTGTGCCTTGTTTTTCGTAGATAACAGTGGAGTAGACATCATTCTAGGGGTGATGCCTTTTGTCAGAGAGCTTCTCTCTCGAGGAACAGAGGTAAGGCTCCCTAACTGCTTACATGAAAAATACACTAAAATTGTCAAATATCATTAGTTGCTTCTTTTTTCCATTCCTTAGGTTGTGTTAGCCAGCAACTCTGGCCCAGCTTTGAATGATGTCACAAACGGCGAACTGCTAATTTTGACAGAAAGAATTGCTGCTATGGATTCAGTGATACAGTGAGTGTTGACAGTGGTATTAAAGTTATTTTACTTTTAGTCTTTTTTTTTCCTCTGTTGTGCAGGACTAACTACTGCAAGTTAGAAATATACAGAAAACAGACACTAACTATAAATCACATAAAACAATCCTAAACTTATAAAATATTGTGCTCGAAATCTGATCTTTATGACTGTGGTCTGTTGTTCAGGGCTGGGCTGAAGGAGGACAGGTTAACATTGGTGCAGAGTGGTTCCAGTTCTCCCTGTCTGGATCTAAGGTTTGGTATTTTTGACAATATTGATCGTTGAATGTGATTGCGACAATGTTTTTAGCAATAACGTATCATCTCTTTATTGTACTTTAAAAATACCTGTAAAATTGAATATACACTGTACATTTCCTTGCTCAACTTGAGTATTTTTTATCACCACAATCACTGGAATTACATCATTATTTCAGTTACAGCAACACAGTTTGATGATACACATGATGATGTTGCTTTAATTATTGTATTTGAAAGAATTAGATAAGGTCTGTATAATCTGTGAGCTGTCAAAAATATCCATTCACTACAGTAGTGACATTTCAGGCCACAGCCTTTCATCAGACGTGGGACAAGTCTTGACACATTTGTTTATATAGACTACTAATTGTGATATCACATGACAAATCTCATGTTTTCAGTAACTTTTAAATAAAGATGTGTCTTTAAATACATAATAATTCAAGTACAGGGATATAGTTTATTTAAATTAACATAAATAGAGTTATCAAATGACTTATTCTTGTACTCGGGCTTGTGATGTAGGTGCTGTCATCATCTATACATTCGTCTTTATACAGACATACCTACGTTTGTCGCAGTGCAAGAGTGTAGACTGATCTGAAAAATGTCCACTTTTGACCTGAATATGACAATTTCTTATGTATTGAGATAATTTAAAAAGTTGAATTGTCAGATAAGGAGTTAAAAAAAGAATTCTGCATTGTAATCATTTAAGATGATCCTTTCCTTTGCGTTCTCTAGCCGTCTGGACAAAGTACTTGCAACAGTGGTGAGGGAGCGGAAGACCGACCTGGTGATTATCGAGGGTATGGGCCGAGCCATTCACACCAACTACTACGCCATGCTCAGCTGTGAGAGCCTCAAGATGGCTGTCATCAAGAACTCTTGGCTGGCCGACCGACTGGGGGGGAAGCTTTTCAGTGTGGTCTTTAAGTATGAGGTACCGGCTGGGAGACCTAGCATGGACTCCACAGCGTTGACACCTTCGTGAGTGTGATAGGATGCTGAAGTCACCCAACCCGAACGAATAAGCTCAGAATGTAAAGATGATGGTCACATACTGCCACGGAGTGAAAGCTGATGGTATTATGTAATAACAGTTTAAAGGTAAAGGGTCACTAATGCAGTGATATAACGGTTTATTTTGGTTTTAGCCCTGGGTTCAATTACAATTTCTGTCTCTGTCCAACATTCTCTACCGTCACTTAGTTTGCTTCTCTCTTTACTGCCTATTGATTTCATTCAGCACCAGGAATATGTCCTCATTTCTAGGAAAGTCATCACTGGCTGCACTCGAGCTTCAGTTTGTAGTAAAACAGAAGTATTTTCTAAAAGTGTGCATGAGTCGCAGACACGCTGCCATCGCACAACACTGTCCACCCACATGGGGAAATGACTTTTTTTTTTGACTGGTGTATTTTTGTAAGACAGACAATGTGAGTCAGTCACAGAAGGGTAATTACAGCTTTTAGCAGCAACACTTTTTTCTTTTTTTTTTACATAAAATGTGTTTAATGTGCCTTGAGGCTGATGTGATAAAAGCATAATTCACTCAGAAGTCATTTAGTTTGATTTGAATTCCTGTTAAAGGCTGCAGTACTCTACAAAAAATACCTAATTTCAGTCTTACAACATAGATGTGGAAGAATCAATGGATTTCCTCTTTATCATTACTGCCAGAAAATGAACTGAGATTAGCAAATGAATCATTATCACTGTCACTTGTGTAGCTGTTGAAGTGACATCAGGGAAAATGTTATATCAGTGAGCATAGTAGCACTTTATTCAAACGATAGTTTCGGCTGTGTTCCTCCACAAGGTGGCAGTATTCTACTGTGATGTAGATTTTCTAATTTCTCTAATCTTTCCCAAAGTGCTTGGTGTTGAGATTAGCAGTGCATATTTCAGGTTAAAATAATCTAACTGTTTTTGATCAAAGCATCACATGGAGCTTTTTGTCACTGAGCTGGCCGTGGCATTGGCCCATGGGTGTACTGTATTTAACTGGCATGTACAATTCCAACACAATCAAAATGCAAATGTTTGAAGGCAATAAAACTGCAGCATCTGTATGTAACATACATAAAGCACTGTGCGATTGTAAAGTGGTTGACTGTATTGGTAATTTCATCTTTCAACAACACATGAATTGTTAAAATGAAAGCAGGATTGGATTTTACAAGTCTTTGCTTTGCTCTGAGAAAAAAAAAAAAAAAAAAAAAAGAACTACCCAAAGTTACAGTTGCTTTACATGTGGAGTCACATCGCAGTATTGTATCTGTCATTTGTACATATATGTGACATACTAGTGTGTATATGTATAAAATTAATTTGCATAATTTCAGTTAAGTACACCAAGCACAATTTTGTGTGTTATTCTCCTGACAATCGATTTTAATTAAATGGTGAGAACCTTTATTTTAATCCTTTTGTGTGTGTGTTTGTGTTTTCTTTCTGGGCGTGAATGTGTCAGGGAAGTGACTGAGTGTCTGCAGCCACGTAGAGAAATGAGGAAAGCAAGAGTGTTGCCCCATATTAAAACCTACTGGCCCCTGGCGATATAAAAGCTCGACACCCTGGTATGTGGTGGTTGATGCCTGCTGGGAAGCTCTGAGCTGGTAATGTGTGAGAAGGCCTGGCAGGGGGTCGCACTGCTTTTCCTCTCAATCATCTCTTCTACTGCTAATGTATTCCACCATGCACTTGAACAGGGTTGGTGACATCTTTGTGTCTTTCTAATAATTGTTGTTTGGCTTTTATTTCTTTACAATGCAGCTGTAGAAAGTGACACATTCTACTCATGAATATTTATGTTTTATGTTATTTTTTTACACCATTGTTGCACTCTATTATGTATATATATTTAAAAAAAAAAAAACATATTCTCCCAAATCTCTGCTTAAAGTGGCTATAGTTGTAATGTTTCTGGACTTAAGCTGCCATAGCCTAACATTTGTTTCCACAATACATTAGAATTGACATTTACTTTACCTGATGGCTCACTTTATTTTCTCTAAAAGGGCACTTCGATTAGATTTTTTTTTTTCTTTTTTTTACAATTAATTGCCCTTTATGTGAACCAATTATGTGATGTCACAAAGTTACACAGTAGACGTGCTTCTCCTGCTGTAGTCCATTCCATGCTGTTTCACTGTGTAAATTTCTAATTATAGGCAACACACATAACAATAACACAGGCCCTGAGAAAACAGTGCAGCATTGACTCTGCACACTAATTACAGTGTAGTTACAGTAAACATTACTTTCTAAAGAGTTTTTTTTTTTTTTCTGAAGCTCTGAATCTAACACATGGCACATTTTAATCAAATCTTTTGAAAAGCATTAACATTAATTTGGTTTATCAGGTGACATTGATGCGTCTTACGTGTCCTCTTTTGTAATTTGCAATAACTTACAGACCTGTTGGAAACAGTAATAGAGTTTACAGTGTTTGGGAGCATCAAATAACTTTGGGTTTAGGAGTAAAAAAAAATATTTAAAATGTGGTTGGAACAGTGATACTTTCTGCTTCTTATTGTAACATATCTTCTAAGAAACTTCACCTACTTGCATTTCCAGAGTAGAAAACTTGAATTACAGTACCTGCAGCTACTCCTTATACCTGCATCTGATGGTAATGAAGACTAGTTAAGACCCATGAGACTACATTTATGAATAAATGTCTTGATGCCGGTATGGGGGCCACTAACAGTGACTCCTGTTCTCTCTCCCTCCCATCAAAAACCCACATGAGCA
>CM035787.1:17648974-17818974 GCA_020466265.1 Siphamia tubifer | reverse complement strand
ATCCATCTAGTCTCCTTCACCAGGGTGTGAAAGTTGCCTTGAACGTCGCTGCCAACATGCATCTGTTTGATCAAGTCTTTTTCAACATTGGCAGCCAGTCATAAAAGGGACAGAATAAAAGGGTTATAAACTTTGGGTTGGTATAATACGTCTGTACGCTTCACTTGATCATCTTTAAACAGGAGTGATTCCCTCACTGGCTGGTCAAACTGTTCCCATGAGGAATGTCCAGACTGAGACAGAGCCAGGTGCTTGGTTTTCAGGGGTTAGTAAAGTACACAGTTTGTTTTTAGTTCCAGAAACCAGAGCTTTGTTTGTTTGTTTATTTGTTTGTTTGTTTGTTTTTTTCCATTTGAGGGGATTCAGCTGCTGTACTTATCTGGTACAAAATAAAAGATGCCATCAACACTTTGTTCTAATTAAGACAGAATAAATCCTCCCTCTGTGTCTGTCCTCGCCTGCTTTGATTCTTTCTTTCTTTTTTCTTTTTTTTTTTTTCCATTCCTCTCCCTCCCTTCCTGTTTCTGTCTCACTTTTCTCACTCGTTACTCTCACAGCATTACATCTTATTTTCCTCCTTTCCTCCCCCTCCTCCCCTCTTTTGTCTCACTCCTTCTCTCTTCTCTCTGTGGGACGCCTCTTGCTGTGCTACTGGTGCTGTTTGTATCTCGCAGCATTTTTGGAACGTGTCTCTATGTGGGTGTCTGGAGGAGGTTTCCCTGCTGTGAGGGTGTATTTGTGTTAGTGCACTGATTGTAACCAAGAGAAAGTCTATGAGTGCTTCGGTGCATAGGCCTTGGTGTACTCAAATGGGAGATAAGGTCCACATCGCCGGATGTTGCTGATGTTTCCATGCATCACTGACAATGTTCCCCACATCTGTTGTACCTACAACCAAATTACCACTGAATCATTTGGTGTCTCCCTGCTCCCGGCTCCGGCTCACTTGCTGACAGATGGACCTTCCTTATGGCTCTTGTTTTTTTTTTTTTTTTTTATCACCCTATGTTGTTTCCAGAGGCTCTCATCATCTAACACATGCCCCAAAAACCTGTAACAAACCTACTAGTCAATGTGTAAATCCTTCTGATATTGTTTGCAGAAGATTTTTGGAGACAAAGTATTTTTTTTTTTTTTTTTTTTTATTACTGAAGTCAGTGCTATTGGTCCTTTAGGAAATGAAGTTTTATGATGTTAACTGCAGATTGGCAGAGGTTTTTTTTTTATTATTATTATTATGCAGAGGCATTAAGTGGAACTGTAATTTTGGATGCTTGTTATTGAGCTTATATTCATGATAATATGGTTTTGAAAAGCAAACCTAGAGGAGAAATATAAAAGGAAGTGCTCAGGCATTAAACATTAGGCGTGTAATGACAAGAGTGAATTGTATTTATGACACAGTATGCTGGATACAAACAGATAAGACGTGTCATTTCAGTCGTATTATTTTTAAATGAGGCTTCTTCTTCTTCTTTTTTTTTCTCTTCTCTCCTCATCCATGCTGTCTGTTTACGTGCATAAGCTCTTGCTCAGTGAATCATGAAGCGCAAAGGAGCGATATTGTTTCATCCTGTGCAGCCAAAATGACCTGCAGGTCTCTTATTTTTTGACAGCCTGTAATAAATTTGCAAATTGAACTCCCGCTCACAACCTTGATTAATAGGTGGCACCAAAAATCTCTGCTCCAGTTAATATCACATTAGCAGACAGGAGACTACCTGATTTAAACTTCCACATGTAACTTATAGTGTTCATGTGGCCCGAGAAGAAAAGAACCTTGAAGGTGGCCTCTGCCTGACATGACAGCTCCGCATCCGCAGTCTGTTTCGGTAGTCTTTGTTTGCTGGATCCTTATGGCCCTGCTGGTTGCTATGAGCAATATAACAACAGGAGCAGATGGTTCCTGGAGGTTTGGTGTCACAGCAGGTGAAGCTAAAAGATGCACAGATATAACAGTTTAATAGCAGGATCGCCTCCTGCTTCGCATCACTGCTTCTCCTTCATGCCCTCCACATATCTGAGTCCACTTACTGTTAAATGTATTTTTATAACAAGTGTGTTATAAAAGTGCTGCCATGCTTAAGAGACAGGCTGATGAGAGAGGTCTCTGATCTCATCAGAACTTAATCGTCTCCTCTTTTAGTAGTGCCCCTTTGCAATTTGTTGCTAGATTACCTATTACTTCATACTTATCTCACTCCAGCTCTGATACATGTCTCCCAGGGGAGTGTGTTTCATTGTATGATGTCCTTATAAAAGACACACACACACACACACACACACACACACATTTTGTTTTCAACACAATCTTAAGTCTAACACAATTTTAATATCCAAGCTCCGGCTTCCTAAAACTGAGAGATGCTATTATATTTTATAGTGGGAATACACAATTACTCTACACACATTGCTGAGCTCAGACAACTAAGCATTACAGCGTCAGCATCTGGCTTTTGAGAGGAGAAATCTAAACTGAAGTACTACATGGAAAAGAATGATGTCCATAGTGTATTCATCTTTTCAAATCCTTCTTCTCTGTAGATTTCCCCTGATATCACAATCGTCCTCTCCATTTCATAAGAACACCATGATTCTTGGTCCTGAAAAGCCCATTAGGAATCTCTAATGTGCACTCACTCAGACTGGACTCTTTAATGGCCTCATACACTCCCAATGTGACATGCACATGTTTTTATTTCTTGCATTTGTAACTAGAGAATTTTCTAAAATCTATATTAAGAAATATAGAATTTATTCAAATTCAATAGTTGTCTGTTTTATGTATATAAATGTTTGTGATGATGAACTAATTATGCTTGGAATCCATTGTTGTTGATTTGCCTATTTTTTTTATTTTTTAATTTAGTTTTAATTTTTAATTAAATTTTATCTATCTATCTATCTATCTATCTATCTATCTATCTATCTATCTATCTATCTATCTATCTATCTATCTATCTATCTATCTATCTATCTATCTATCTATCTATCTATCTATCTATCTATCTATCTATCTATCTATCTATCTATCTATCTATCTATCTATCTATCTATCTATCTATCTATCTATCTATCTATCTATCTATCTATCTATCTATCTATCTATCTATCTATCTGTCATATATGACATAAACATACATTAAAATGAAAACAATGCATGTATAAATTACATATTGATGAAAATATAGACGCTATATAAATTCACCTACAAAATAGAGGTACAACACAACTGAATGTTATATAATTTTTTACAGGGGTACTATGTCATGTACTACACCAAACTGTTCACTTTGTGCGTCCTAATGCCTCATTTCTATCTAGGCCACACACTTATAAATTTTCTAGGATGGATTAAAAATCCATGATCTTGTAAAATATTATACATCAATAATCTTATTCAAAACATTCAATAAATTGCTACTAACTAATATATAAAACATTTTTATTTCAATTTGGGAGAGTGCTCTGAGTAATCTGAGAGGTTTTGGAAATTTCACATTACCCAAATTTCAAACCATTCATAAATGTTTTTCTGTCTGAAGTGAGTGAAACTTTGGGCCAGTCCACATCCAACACAAGCAATGCCAACATATCCAGAATGAAACTGTTCTATAAACATATGGTCTGGTCTCAGTATGAAGATAGAGGATCTTAATACTGATGTTAGGTCAATATTCTGTCTTATAATGTTAATGTGTATTTCTTGTTCCTCATCTAGTTGGTATGTTTTGTTCTTACCATTGCTGCTATGTAATTAGTATAATGTAAATTGACATTTAACTGTTACCATGGTAACACCAGCAGGAATGCACTTTGTATTTTTGACACACATTTTTGTTCTATAATATAAATATTGTCAAATGAGTTTATTTTGATTTGGAATAGACCTATTTTGTTCATTGTTCTCATTTGAAGACTAAGGACAGGAGTGAGTATATAAAACATTTATGTTAAATTATTTTATGATAAGAATGGGGGTGGAATTAAATAAGTTTTTCTTCATCCCACTCTTTTTCGAGTGTAAATGAAGGAGTTTGAATTTTTTCAAATTGCATGTGTTCTGCAAATGCTTAAAATAAACACATAAATGAAGGAAATAATCTATAATAATAATAATAAAATAATAATAATAATAAGAAAACAGTCCCTGTACGTTCCTTTTCTTTAAGCAGACATTGTATCAAACTCTGTGTTCGCACTTTTGCAACACTGAAAATAAAATCGCACTTATTAAAGTCATGATGACGAACAAATGAAGATTAGTTTTAATTTTGCTACACAATGTCAGTCACTGTTTACATGGTGGTGAATTATTTCATTTGGGTGTGAAGCTCATTTCCAGGCCACTCCTCTGGCCTCACGCTGGCCCAGTAGCAGATGCTCACTCTGCTGTGCCCTACCTACAACACAGTTATATATAATACAGGCTGCAGTAGGAGGCTGTGTTGATCACAGTGGTTATTTATCACACACTAGAGGTTGTGCTTGAAATCCAGAATGCCACCCAGAGTGCTCCATTATTGTCCCCTTCCTGTGTTTCCTCAAAGGGCCACCTGTTAGCTGCACATGCAAAGTCTGGGAGGAGAAAAGAGGGCACTGCTGTGTGGGGATACTCAGCCCGCCTCCCCTTTCAGATCATAGGTCTATTCAAGCCTTAGGTTTGATGGGATGGATGTTTTGTGTCCCTATGGATGTGTCACAGCTTTCCTTTATGTCAGGAAAATGCACTTGTGAAGAGTTTCATCTAAAAGACTTGATTTCGGAATTCTTTCTTTTCTGGTAATTCAACATTGGCTCAATTTTTTATAAAAAAAAAAAAAAAAGAAAAGAAAAAAAAAGTAAAATGTTGAACCTAAACAAATAAATGAGTACATGCCGAAAATGTTGTTTTTTTTCCTCATGATAATATACACTGTAAGACTTTTGACACCTACGGTTACTCCTTTGATTTAGTTGATCTTTTTTACTCTACCACACTCTTCAGTTCACTTTGGACATTTTCTTTGTTTTCTCAGTAAATTACCCTTTTGGCTGCACAGGGTCCAGGTCACTTGACACCAGCAACACCTCATGTGTCCATCAGGCAGAATGTAGAATGTAATCCCAGTTAACACTTACTGTGTGACATAGCTGATTGCCCCCCCCCCCCCCTCCTCCTCCCCCCTCTGCAGCACATTTGAAGGCCCCTCAGAGATACAGGTCCCACCTCAGCATCCAGCCTCACACTGTTGTTTGCAAACTGCACAGCTGGTCAAACTCCCAGAGGCCAGGCAACACTGCTTGCCTCTAAATCCCCCCAGGGTGCTGCCTGCACCAACACTGCAAATGTTCTCTAACACTGGCAGCATCATCTGCACCACAGCCCTGTTTTAGACACACCTAAATAACCCACTGTAAACCCAAGGGTGTGTGATTTCAACTTAGTCTGTGTGTGTGTGTGTGTGTGTGTGTGTGTGTGTGTGTGTGTGTGTCAGTGTGATGAAAGAGTAGGGACTGTCACCCCCTCCCCACCTTTATTTAAGGCACATACTCACACAAACACACACACACTAGTGCACACCATCACCAGCAGCTCAATACTTCTCCTTCATTGATTTTCTGTATGCTCTGCACTGCCGTTTGTCTTTTAACACAAAGGAGTTACTCGCCACAGCGCCGTAATGGCGTTATGTGTCTGTGTCAATGGATTGTCTCAGCTTATTGAAGAGGAGGATAAAATAAACTGCCTCATAAAGGCACATCTATCTATCTATCTATCTATCTATCTATCTATCTATCTATCTATCTATCTATCTATCTATCTATCTATCTATCTATCTATCTATCTATCTATCTATCTATCTATCTATCTATCTATCTATCTATCTATCTATCTATCTATCTATCTATCTATCTATCTATCTATCTATCTATCTATCTATCTATCTATCTATCTATCTATCTATCTATCTATCTACTACCTATCTATCAAAAACAAACCCAGCTGTGGGCACCTGCAGGTCTGTGTAAAGTCCATTTACTTTTTACATTCAATGTTAAATCTACATGTTATTCTGTAAATATATTTATGGTTTGGTGTGGGGGGGGGGGGGTTTCTCACAGTATTGTTATGGCAACCACAGCTGCCAACTTTGTTCTGTAATAACTATGTTTGTTTGTTTTTCTTTACAGTGTGTCTATCAAGTTTTGAGATTGTCTTGTTTATTGTAAAAAGAAAAAAAAGAACAGATATTTTCTTTAATTTCTTTTTCACTTTACTGCCTGGTATAACTAAACATTTGTTTGGACAAATATTATGATAGCAACAAAAATAGCTCACAGTAGTTTAATTTCAAAGCTGATATCTATCCATTGTCCATATTTTGTTGATAATAACCAAAAACACTTTAGTTCTTACATTAATATCTATGGCATTATACTGACCAAGTCTGGTTTAGTCACATGATACACACAGGAGTTAGTGTTTGATTGCATAAACAAGTTTATTGATAACTTTTAATGGTCTAATCACGTTTCCTTGATTGTACATGTGATCAGTAATTTATCTGAACAGTGCATGCATTGCAATGGAATGATATGTCAAAAACTAAAACAATTGAACCCTTTAACTCCTGAGACTTAAGGAATTGCACAGTTAAAAAATAAAATAAGATAAAATAAGCAACAAAATGAACAAAAATGAATAATAAACTACCCAAATAATATGTAACATGAACAAAGTAAGACACTAACAGAACACAATTGAAGAAAAACAATAAAATAAAAAACCAAAACGTAGAACAAATTAAAAAAAAATTAAATAAATAAGCAACAACATCAACAGAAATAACACGAAAAATGAAAACAAAAACAAAAAAGACATGACATGAAGTTAAGTTAAAAAAAGGAATAAATGACTAGTGTTATTGTGGTGGTTATTGTGGTTACAATTTGTGTTTTTTCTTTTTCTAAATCAGTTGCTTTTTGACACCTGTACATTAGTTCCATGAACAAAATCATCACTAAAATAACACACAAAAATTTTTATTTTTCAGAATTTTTAAACTAAACCATCCATTCAGAACGTGTCAGTACTGACGCATCAGGGGTTAAAGGGTTAAAGAGCTAAACTAAATATTCCAAAAATAAAGCTCTTTCTAGTTTTATCATACCATCATTGATGAAAATAATGAGCGTGCAAATTCTAGATTATTATGGGCTATATAATATCTTGGCACAGATAAGATGGAAACTCAAGGATATGCTCTTGTATGTAGTGTTGTATTTACTGTGACACTGGGCATTTAATGTAGATTAACAGAAACTCATTCCAGTAGAGTCATACCTCATAGACATGTTGACTTTTATAATGGAAGGTACGATTGGAGGGCTCTCCAGCTCACTGAATAGGCAGTTATGAAGGATCCACAGAGTACAGTATCTCACAGGGAGTAAAGGGATGAAGGTACAGGCATAGAAAGTGGAAAGCTGGGAAGTCATTTGTAGAAAAAAGCACATACTTCTGTCCACCTCTTTATCACCTCCTCCAACCTACTCAGTCCAGATAAATGAGATTGCACAAGAGGATGAGAGTGATGTGTCTGAATGTAGAAGATGGCTGTTAGGAGAATAAAAAAAGCAGCAGAGTGAAGGACACATCTACAGCCCTTGAGATATTTTAGAAAGAAACCTAAATGTGAAAGAGCCAAAGTAGCAGACTCATGTACATTGACCATTTAATCCTGAGAGTTTAACAGTTCCAGTCAGAAATTAATTTTAAAAAAAAGCAATAAAATGGACAATAACAGCCAAAAAAAAATGTCTAATAAACCAGCAAAAATAATAAGTAACATGAACAAAATAAGACACAAATGGCACAAAAGTGAAGAAAAATAATAAAATATAATATTAAATGTAAAAAAATAAAATAAATAAAAAACAAGGAACAAAATCTAATAAATATTTACAAAATAACAACATAACTTAGTTAAAATAAACTAAAATGAAGTATAAAGAAATAAATACATTTTGTAATTTGGTTCCAGTAGTTTTAGTTTGGCCTTTTTTTTTTACTAAAGTAGTTGCTTTTCGACACCTGTTTATTTCCATATATCAGAGCCATGAAATAAACTCACAGTAAAATAACATTAAAAAAGTAATTTTTTTTTTGGAATATTGAAACAAAACTATCCTTTCAGAACGTGTCATCACTGATACACTGGGGTTAAAGGATTAATATTACAACTGCTATTTTTCAGTCGTCTTTTATCTTATTTATCGATCATATTTCTTTACTGCCAGTATTTAAATAAACTGATTAAAAAATATGCCTGAAATGAAAGCCGATATCTTGGGTAGCATTGTACCAAATTGAAGTGCCACATTATGAGTCAGCTGATCATGTCTGCCACATCCTAATGCTGTGGATGAGCAATTATGTCTTTGGTGCTAAATTATTCTTACATCACCTTTAGATTTGTTGTTTTTGCAGGGTTAAATGGAAAAGACATGCATTTATGATCCTGTTTTGGTGAAATACAACAAGAAAATACAGGAAAATATGTGAACAGCCTTAAAAAGACAAAGACACAGAAAATAATGAAGGTCAAAGTCACTATTTAGTGTGACCTTTGACCCCATGAAAAGAAGCACTGCAAACAATTAGAAACATCTGACATGTGTTGAATGAAACCTGGTACAAAACGTTACAAATGCATTCTTATTCTTATTCTTATTCTTATTCTTATTCTTATTCTTATTCTTATTCTTATTCTTATTCTTATTCTTATTCTTATTCTTATTCTTATTCTTATTCTTATTCTTATTCTTATTCTTATTCTTATTCTTATTCTTATTCTTATTCTTATTCTTATTCTTATTTTTATTCTTATTCTTATTCTATGGATTGCATTTCTTTAGCCCTTTTCTCATTTTCCATAATTCATTTGTTCTCACATTCTCACTCTTTTCTTTAATGAATTAAGTATCATATTGTCTGAATAAAAAGGTTAAAACGATGCTAACTGCAAAGAGAGATCATGCTAAATAGTACCACTCTGGTTTATAGGATATATTTTTCTCTAAAGTATTAGTTTGTATTGTTGTGTATACTTCATATATATCCAGAGGCTTATGAATGAGTGTAGTCATTATAGATTTACAAACTTAATGTGTGCCTAAAATTTTGCCTAGGATTGTATGTTATTTGTTCAGAAACTCTACTTCAATGAACTATATTTAGGATATAGATTATTTTAATACTAACACTTATATATACAGCACCCACATGAATGCACACATCAAATGAAATTGAGCAAACTCATCTTTATGAACATATAAACAAAGGGGTGTATTCCAGAAAAGCCAAATATAGCTTTTGAAGGTTGTCATGTGATCAATCATCTGTGGATGTTCCAACAGATTAGGTTACATTTATAATCTGTGGTGAAAGGTGGATAGACAATGATAATATGATAATAGTTAGTCTTTATTTTACCATTGACAATGGTAATTTTGGATGTGAAATATTTAGTTTAATATTTTTTTGCTAAAATATGTGTATTTGAAACATTCAACAGTTACTCATTCCTTCCAAAAATTGTCCAAATGCAGCCACTTTGAAAAAATGGATAATTCCACAAATTTTCCGTCTGTAAAATAGTTAAACATACCCATAGAAAAAAGGCTATGAACTGCCATTTTTATAAATAAAATTCTCAATTTTGAACTGCAAAGTGTTGGTAATTGCGTGTTTCAGTCCTTACTGACCAAATGCAGACAAATACACCAAAAATATTCTAAAATGTAATTGTGTTTCTAATCAAACAGCTTTTTACCTGTAAAATAAACAGCACAAGTGACTGCTTTAGTCCAAACTACAGGTTAGTACTTTTACAAACAGCCCATTCTTTTATCTGTACTCTAAATGGTTGAAGAACAGCTGTCATTTTTATTCAGAGAGGTATTTTTCAGGTATTTTAAGCTAAATCCTTCCAGAATGGTAAGGGGTTAAAGCCTTTACTTTATACTCTATGTCAATCCAATATTGTAGTATTGAGATGTTTTTCCTTTGCCCAGCAGGTGGCGTTGTGTTGTACAGATGATGGCTCTCCCCTGGAGTCTGCTCCTGGTGTTTCTGTTTACCACCCTGGCACTGACACACAGCACTGATCCAGGAGCTGCTCATGGCAAGAGGAGACAGGCACAGACCTCAGCAGGCGGCAGCAACACCCTGCAGTACCCACTGCAAGGGCTGCAGGGCCACAGTTACGGCAGGGATCACGGAGGGCACGAGCGTCAGGGGGCACGAGCTGCCAAAGGGGGTGCCAGTCTACTCTCCCACAGGCCCCTGCACCCCCTGGCAAGACCTGAGGATGATGGGACGGGCTTGGAGGGGCTGAGTCCAGTGAGACTGGAAATGGGCCCAGTTAGGGACAGAGACAGAGTTCGAATGAATATGAAGAATCCGTCCCAGGCTCGGGATAATTACCTTCTGGGGACACGGAAGGGGAGAGGGCACGGCCATGGGAATGGACAAGGCCAGCATTTAGAGCCCAGGAGACAAGGAAGTCGACGTGACAAAGTACGGCATGGAAAAGGTGGGCTGGCAACACTTTCAGGCATGTTTTTAACCAGCTGCAGTTATTTACAACAGTGAACAAACAGCCAGCTGTAGCCTTCAGTGTAGAATACTTTATCAAGTTAAAGAAAGGGAGCGTTACATTTACTTGGATTTCAAGGTTCTTGTATTCTTCATGATAGCTCATCACATCACCTCAGCAGAATGGAGCCATTATGAATGTTAGTAGTGCTGTCAAGAGATTAAAAAATAGAGATGAAGACATTATGAGCTGTAATTAATTCATCTAATTGAGAAGAGTCCACAAGTTGAGGTATTTTAATTTCAAATCATTAAATTATTGTGGGAAATCAATATATATATATATATATATATATATATATATATATATATATATATAAATGGCTTCATAAAGACAGCTATTTTTAACAGACTTGAACAGATACAATTCTAGCCATTTACATCCCACTGTATTTAAGACTAGTCCCAAGTGTTCTCTGCAACCTTTAGTTTACACCACCAGGGGGGATATTAACCTGTTCCTTTGTCAATTTCCAAATAATTAGAAAATAAAAATAAAATAAAACATCAACTCCATATAAAGTGCTTTAAGTTAACACATCAAAAAGGCAACTCACATACAGAAACAGTAGATTTAGATATAAAAATGAGATTAATGTGATTAAAAAAAAATGAATGCAATAAATATGACTGCAATTAATTCATCTTCATTAATGAGATAATTTGACGCCCCTAGTTATTAATAACATCTGTCATGTCTGCTATGGAAAAATATTCTGTTGTGGATATTTCCCTGCATATAAATTATATACAAAATACATTGAAATTAATTTTAGTTAAAGCCAATTCATTTTCTGTATTTTAAGAGGATCATTGTGAGATTGTGTGTCGCAGTGTTATTGTGGTTTTGTTTTGTTTTTAAATTAAGGTAATCTGTTTAAAAACTCGTGAAAATATATTCTGATTGTCTTATATGATTGATATTTTCATGTCCCTGTTGATCTGTGTGTAACAAAAACACTTTTATCAGCATGCTGACGAAGTAGTGACATCATCTTTTAATTATCAGATTTATTATCATGTTTCTTTTATCCTTGGAAATTTGCAAAACATAAATGTCGCTTTAAAAAACTGGTAATGGAAACACCTGAATTTTGCAAAAACACTCAAATATCGATAAAACATTTTCACGCTTTCATGAGGTGGTTTTTCAGATATTTCAAATATTCTAATATATCGCGAAAGTGCAATGGAAAAATTTTTTCCGTAATTATATGTCACAAGATGTGACGTACATGGTCACATGATCACTTCTCCCGCAGTCGCTGTAACCATAACAACCATTGGCTGCTGGGACGTGAGATTTTCGGCCACTGTTTTGGAGTGATGATCAGGGTGATTCCTACAGTCGGCACAGGTTTCATTTTATTATCTGTAATGTTTTTTTTGTTTTTTTTACAGAGAAATATATCCTCTGTTCTGTAAAGTGTAAAAAACACTATATACATTTATAATATGTTGTTGCTCTTCAGTGCTATTTACACTTAATATTTCGACATGACAATGTATGGACCACATGTACAGACAATGATAATGTGAGCCAGCTGGTTTATTTGACATGTTAGTGTATTTAAAGAGTTCTCCAAACACTTTCACTGACCAGAGAATTAGCCGATTCATTCATTCTAATGTTGTCAGGGTGATGGTCAATCTGAAGCTCTGAAGGTGACAGCAGTGAAGTCTCGTGGGATGATATTTCACAACAGTTACGACATTCCTGCCTAGAACAGCCGTCAATGGAAATATGTTCAAAGTGCAAATATACTTTGTCTAAATTTTAGGAATATCGCTATTGTTTTGTTAAAAACTGTAATAGAACGCAGCTTATAATGCAAACTTTACCTAATATCTGTATCATTATTATATTATTATACATGTTGTGTGATCCCCCATTTATGATTCTAAAAACATCTTACACTGAGTGAAATCTATGAAGTAGTCACCATTTTTTGGGAGGGGGGGGGGTTACACCTACTATATATGTTTTAAGGCTGTAAAACCCCTCACCTTACTTTTTATACTTTTTTCCCAGATAAGCAAAAACTTTTTTTTTTTCACATTTCTCTCTTGTTTAAAAGTTGGACACTTAAGAAATTATTAATACAAAGCCTAAGTTACGAGCATCTACTTCTGGTCCATGGGACTTATTGGTGAAAAAATATTGTATGGAAGTCAATAGACATATAAAAGTTATTTTCTGGTGGCATTTAAAATGAACCCTGGTTTTTAACATATGTTATTTGTGAAATTTAAACATTGATTTTGACATTGACCAAAAGTTACTTTAGGTTTTGTATGAGACCAGGTAGTGAACGACAACATTTGTGTCATATATATTTACGTCACCGTCAAACTGAGAAAACATGGCTGTGACCTTGTCGAACTTCTTCCAGGATGAAGGCAAGAGCATCAACTGTGGTGAAAACCACTACAATCCGGTCATGTTGAAGAGAGCAACCTATGGTGAAGGAGAGTTTGTCGGTCGTGTGAGAGCCAGTATGGTTTGCTAATTACTACAACAAGGTTTGCTACGAGTGATTGACATGACATCACCTACACAACGATTGGTTTGTAGTCTAACTAATAGTGGATTTACACAAGTACATAAATCACTAATTACAGGAGAAAGACATCCTTGATTCGTATTAATATGTCTCATTTAAATTAACAGACACTATATATGTGTGATTCAGATTATACTGTGACATGGACCAGAAAATAACTTTTATCTCACTATTGACAATCATTCTTTTTTTTTTTTTTTGGTCTTACGTCCCATCAGGGCAACATGACTTAGACTCTCTATTGTGACTCACACGTTGTTGATATCCATGTTAATGTTCAGTCACAGATCCATTAAAGGAATAGTTCAGTATTTTTGACATATTGGGATCACATTATTTACTCTGGTGCACCCACAGTGACTTACCCCCGACAGTGTTCTGTGAGTAGAGTTCTGTTCCAGTTTTGGTCAAAGCGACATTAGTCCCAGCAGGTTTCCTGGGGTCAACAAAATAAAACGTGTTTCTTCTCAAAACAGTATGTGTTTGAATGAGTGATTTATTTGCATAACAAAACTGCCAGGGAACAAAAACTCACACTTCGTAATTGCTTGGAGCTACTTCCTCTCAATAGCGATTGTCACTGCTAACAGCTGTGTGCCTTAGCAAACTACTTTCATCAGTTGTTCAGCAGTGTTTACAGCTGCTACGTGCAGGTGCACAGCTGTTAGCAGTAACACCGTGACTCCTTCTTTATGGAACAACCCGAAGATTAATTGATTTCGTAATGGCGCCTACAGCCACGTAACTTCTACCGTCCTTCTGCATGTCCACAAGTCTAACTTTTTGTGTGATGGTTTGCATCTTCCTCTGCTTTTTGGGTGCGGCAGTAGGTGCTTTTGTTTGTGCAGAATATTTCGCCGACATTGTGGGTCAAACATACAGCACTTCAGGCTCACACTGCTAGTGATTGGACTTTTATGTACCTTTATCAAAGCTGAAGGAATTCTGTACTGTACAGAAGACATGGCACAGAGAAGAATGACAAGAGTCTACAGTCCCTTAGCCAATCAGGACGCAGAACACAAGGTGCGTTCAATTGCATAAAAAAATTGCAAAACTGCGAAAGGTGAACAACTTTAAAGTGAGGGATCTCTGTACATCTATTTCTTTAGAATAACAAAAATAGATGTAAACAGACATATGCTTATCAGACAGTGAAAACTCTGTGGTCATGAAACTTGAGTGTGGCTGTATTTTATTTATTTAATTTTTTTCTGTGTCCAGGGTTTCCTCCAGGACCTGAGTTCAGTTCTGCGCTGAAGGACAGAGATGTGTTTGAGGACCCTCCTTCCTCTTCTGCCATCCCACCCTCCCTCAGCGTATCCTCGCCCAGTGAACCCCCCTCCCCCATTGCATCAGTCTTTGGCTCTGGCTCCTCCATGGTTACCACGGTGATGAACGAGCATCCCCCAACGCTGCCCCCGGCCTCCACCAAACCCCAGGTAACCCCAACGAAGCCCAAGTGCTTATTAAAGGCTGCGTCTGTTGTGTCTCAGTGTGATGCCTGTGTGCAGGGGAAATAGAGCGAAAATGGGCCCCATTACTGCTGTTCCACCACCACAAACCTCATAGCTAATCTTGCAAATGACACTCTATACAGTGTGGACCTGAAAATGCTGCATGTGAGAAATATCCTCAAGCGAATAAAACTCACTGGTCTCTGGTCACAGTGTGTGTGTGTGTGTGTGTGTGTGTGTGTGATAGATATGACCATGCTGTGTATAATACAACTATACCTCTGGGATCTAAGTCATACATCTGAGTCCAGCAGGACATTTTTCATTAGCTAGCTACCTTCCTAGTCCTTTATTAGAAACCACAGATAGACATTATGTATGTACTAAGCATGTCCCACTGTGGGAGCGCCACTTGTCACATCCACCTATGATGATTATTCTACCGTATAAGTCTTTAAAACCTGATGTGTTGTCACTGACACAGCTTACACTGTAAAAAATGGCTATAGAATTTACAGCTAAAAGTTGTAAAATTGCAACATAAAAAAAAAAAAAACTGCAAGTGAAAATACAATGCTAAGGTGTTTATTTGGTAATTTTTTTGTGCTAATGATTAAATCAAATATAGTTTTTACAGGGAGAGTATGTATATGATGTATGTATATATGAGTATGTAAAAACTACAGCTATATTTAATTAATAATTGGAGATGTTTTACTATTTCACTGTTTCCTCATAGTCTACAAACCCTACTAAAAATATGATTGAAAAAACCTGCCAAGCTTGACGAAGCCAGAGTTAAACAATAAAACACCTTCAATCTGAATTCCAGTCCAGTAAAGCTGAACCAATGCACCTTCACAAGTTTGAAAAGCAGCCTGAAACAACAATAGCAGTACTATTGTAATTTGAGAAGAAACCTGTCATATACCTATATCTGTTTGTCACACCTTGTTTTTTTCACCTGGACACCATCCTGTTGCAGAAAAAGTAATAAGAACATAACCTTAAAAAGTCTCAAAAGTGTGTATGTAGCCTTCAGGTAAAAGATCTTAAAATTTAAAACTTAATTTGATAGAACAGAATACACCCCATATTGTTGTGTTTACCTTTTTATCTGTTGAATTAAGCAGTTTTCACCAGTTTTACAGTTTTTATGGCTATTGGCTACAGCCTCATCTTTAACGCTTATGCACAAAAGTGGTATTGATTTACCCATAATGCTCATAGGAAGAGAGCAAGTACATTTATTTCCTCATGTGCATCTTAAAAGCAGAGTTTTATGACATCTAGTTCAGTTTATTGTCATTGCTATAGAGAACAAAATGTTGCTGAACCACCCGACAGTTGGCATCACACCCCCAGTGTCCAGTGTTTAGATACACTGTCAAACCACATGGTTATGTATATTTTCAAGAATAATTTTGTACAGTATCATATTTTGCAATGACTTTCATTCACCACTTTCACAAAGCTGTATTTTATTTTGATATTGAGGATATATGCCTGACTGTCCATCTGCTTGATATTCTGTTTATGAGAGTTTTGAGAGTTCAGGATATTGTGCATGTGAGACGGGACCACAGTAGAAAGCAGTGGTAGCCTTTGTGAACCCAGGTCATGTGGGCCACGAGTGCACAGAGAAGCTTCTTAATTAATGTTCGATCTTCTGTTCCTGGTTTAACGAGCGGTTGAACACCAGCGGGTTTGCCTCCACAATTAATCTACTGTAATTGATATTTCCATATAGAACTATTTCCTAAGGGTGGAACAAGTATAGATCTGGTTCAGTAAGGATCTTATTTTTTTTTGATGGATGCCTTTAAAGGATCATATATTCTCCACAACTTCCTGCTGACTCAGTTACAACACATCTATTATGTGTTGAAAAGTGACTGGTTTTATAGGTCTTGGATGAATAAACAAAACATAATGATATTTTTTCTTTTTATATACAGACAACCTGTTGGGTCAACATGTTTTAGATTATGACATGTGGAGTTAAACTCATTTTAATTCAGTTTCCACTTTCAGCACAATTGATCTCAGTAAATAATATTCTAATAGCCTATACATTATTATTGAAATTTTCTAATGTTTGTATAATAAGTTTATCTTGTACTTTTATAATTTTGTGCAATCATCTCTTAATGTATTTCTTATTTCACCCTTGAATTAAAATTGTATTTTCATTTTTAATCAATGTGAAGCACTTTGGACTACAGTTTTTGTATGAAAGGTGCTTATTATTATTATTATTATTATTATTATTATTTTTATTATTATTATTATTATTATTATTATTATTATTATTATTATTATTATTATACCGTACATCATTCTTTCATTATCTGAACTTTATCCTCACTAGGATCATGTGGGTTGTTGGAGGCAAAACTAGCTACTTATGGGTGAAAATGGGGTACACTCTGGACATGTCACCAGTTCATTGCAGGGCTGACATAAAATAGAGACTCTCACATTCACACCTATGAGCAATTTTAAGTAACTCATTAACCTATCAGTGCATGTCTTTAGATGGTAAGAACCAACACAAACATGGAGAACATGCAAACGCCACACAGAAATGCCCCACCCCCAGTGACTGCCATTGGGCCTGTACATAATGACATGACTTTTAACAGTACTATGCCTCAACGTATTATTTATACATGTGCATTATGGAACAAATCTACAAAGGTACAACAACATTTTGTAACTGGAGGCAGAATTTTGTGGTGCGCATAATTTACTTTAGGTATTTCAGGTCATTCATATTTTATTTATAGGTTATTATTCTAATTACCCCAGCCCCCCAATGTGGAGGCAAGGGGTACCATTTGTTTGTTTGTTTGATTTTCTTTGATTGATTGTCAACACTTCAGCTAATAGATTAGCTGTGATCCAGAATAGATTCCATTAAATTTTGGGAAAGGTAGATCAAAGTTCACATTTTTTTTTTTTTTTTTAGAAAATCTTCTCATTTATTTATAATGAGCAAAATGTGTGCAAGGTTTGCTTGGCCTGGCACCAGGGGCAAGGTTGAGGACACTAGGTGACCCCCTTAGAGCTGCCAAAATGTTCAGCTATTACAACATTGGGCAATGTGTCAAAACATGACACTGCAGTAGCAAACCCCCCCTTGTAGAGCCCAGTTTCATCTGCCTTCAACCTGCACAAAAAAGCTTAAATGTAATGTTTATTTACCCACATTTGTTAACTTCACTGCAAAAAGTGATTGTTTTATATCTTCAGTGAAATTTTTATAGTTTGTAAATTCATTACACAGGCCAAATTGGACACTGGTGGATTAAGAAATGCCTTGCTTTGTATTTGAAATCCTACAATAGCAGCACAAACACTATGTCTGTTGTGCCATGTAGGTGCATTAAGCATAATATACCACATGTTTAGCCTGGTTTTACTTTTAAAGTTGGGTAACAGGAAGACAAAAAATAGAGTCAGCATCATGTGCATTTCAATATTTTACTAAAATTACACACAGACTAGGATTACTAATGAAAATACTCATCAAACTAGTGCTCACCTGCAGGTTACATTCATCTTCATGCACTAAACCTCATTTTCATGTTTAATGTACTGCATGTTTGAGTGTGTATGGTTTATTTACAATACAAATAGTATAATTTATTTTCATTCTGGATCAGTCATTCAATTTTTAAAGCTTTCCCATCTCTGCTGCCACTTTAATAATCAATGAAGCATTAATGCTGCTTGTCAAAACTCAACATCCATCTAAGGAAACAGAATTGAGCTTTGCACTGAAATCTCTATATGACTCATGCAACATAACATTTAGGATTAATTTGAATGCACAGTTTTATATTCTCATCACAGTTGTCTTTGAAAAATGAAATAAAGACAAATATACAGCGGCACAGCCCATCAAAGCTAATTGGCAATGGGATTAGGTATTTACACATCTGCATATTATCATGTTTTTTTACAGTCTGAGTATAAATATACCATCTATGCTGTGAATTGTAATGTTTTTTTTTCAGAGGTCTGGACGTGGGAAAGGACAAGGAGAGGTCCTGCCAACGTTGGACATGGCACTTTTTGATTGGACGGACTATGAAGACATGAAACCTGTGGACACGTGGCCATCTTCAAAGAAAAAAGGTTCCTAATAAGAAATCACTCAATTTTAGACTGTGCGTTATTAAAGGTTGTGGTGATCCCAAGATCTTCTTAAATATTAAATAGAGTATCTCATAAAAACTGAATTTTAGTTTAACCCATAAAAAGTAACCAAACCATCTACTGATCTAAAATGTTTCATATCTCTTGACCCATTAATTCTATCAATACATGTAAGCAATTGGTGTAAAATACAGTTATGTCTTCGTTTCATCAGACCCTTTTGGACATTCAGAGGCTTCATCGTGAACATGGAAACGCTATTATCTACGACAACATTTATTCACCAATAAAACCCATAGAATGTGATAAATGACAGTGGATGGAGAGACTTGTCTTATGTTCAGTTAATGTCATGCAGTTCATTTTACTGAAAAAGTCACTTTATATTTAGTTTTTTGACATAACAATCATCAACTTTAATCTAAGCTTTTATCAACATTTATCTGATCAGTATATTAAATAATGCAAAATACCCATTTTTCACTAGAAAAAGGCCAAATACAGAGAGTAATTTTATGATAAATAGTCACAAATTTGTTAAGAAATGTTAAATACAGATTTCAAAAAACACAATTATTTGGGATCTACATCAAAGTAGCACTGGGTTTACAGTATATGAGTGAAATGATACAAACACATGTATGTATTTGTCTCAGCAAAACACTGTAAATGGGAAATTTTGTCTCAGTTTTTATGGCTGATGCTGTATATATTTATTGCTGCAGACAAGAGACGGAGTAAAAACCTCAGCAGTGGAAATATGACCGCAGATGCTGACTCCATCGAGCCGTGCGACCACCACCTGGACTGTCTCCCAGGTCAGTCTGCATCATACATGTGGCTCTTGACCACAACTACCTCAACTAAAATGAAAATATATATGTATTTTTTTTATTAAATGTTCCACCTGCTGTAATGGTGATTGACTCTGTGGTGATGAACAACTCTGAAATGTAATTTATTTTCCCAGATGGTTATTTCCCAGATGGTTTCCCTGTGATGGTTATGTCTTTTCGATATATGTGAACATTTTTCACCTTTGCATTATTTAGTTGTCTGTGCTTGTGTTGAAGGTTCCTGTTGTGACCTGAGGCAACATGAGTGTAAAGCGCACAATCGAGGCCTCAACAACAAATGCTACGATGACTGCATGTGTGAGGAAGGTACGTGGGGAGAATACACATGACGTGCATGATGCTAACTTAAAGCTCTGTATGATTTTCATCACCAATTTTTCATCAAATATGTGAAAACCTGAGCCATAGCCTTAGTACTATAACCCTGAACATATATCGTTAGCCTCATACCATAATTGCCGAAGTAAATTTTTGGTCAAATTGATATTTTTGCATAACTTTACTCCCCTACCACTGCTGCATCATCCTGTCTTTCTGCCTATGTCATTGACCAATCAGAACACTCATAAAAAACAAAAAAAACAAGTGCAAAAACATACCTGCCCAAGTCATTCATTTGACTTAGGCAGTTTTGCTACCAGCTGTTTGACTTAGGCAGTTTGAATGTATGTAAAATGGCAGAAAAAATGCAAAATGTTCTCAGAAAAACTGCTTAAGTCAAAGGCATAATCCGCCTAAGTCAAATTTATTACATAAAACAAATGATGTTGGGTTTTGTTCATTTTTCATACTTTTCTTCTCATCTACTTGAATGTTCTGTGAAAAAATCAATTTTAAAATATGGACGTGACTTTTAGAAAATGTGTTTTTTCTCGTTTTCCGAAAACACAAAAAAATGACTTAGGCAATTATGGTATGAAGCTAACGATATTTTTTAGCTCAACAGGGCTGTGGGTAAGGCGGGTTACAATACGATTTCCGAGGTTGATGACGTTTTGCTACCTTACGTGCTAATCAATGACCCAAAACTGCAAGACAGTTCAGCAGGTTTTATTAACAACTCCCTCGACAAAAACACAGACGAGGCCTCTTCTTTTTCCTGTGTCACACTTAAATGTGTTGTACCTTAAATAGGTAGGAATCAACATTTGGAACACAACAAGCAAAGAAAGACGAAACGTTATCTTGAAAAGACTGGAGGACATTATTTTAACCATTGATCCAATGTTGTAAGAATTTTAATTTATTTTAAATATGAAGTCATTTTAAACTGTATGTAAATGTAGTAATGTTTATCACTATTACACTTATAGTAAATAAAATATAATTTGAATAATAATGAATATGACTAACACAAATGTAATATTACAGTACCACAAATCCATAATTCTTTCCATGGTCAGACAGCTGAATAAATGGATTGTTTATGGTGGAGTACACTTCAAAACTGTCATGTGTAATCATGGAAAGAAAAATTGGTGATGAAAAGTATATGGGATACGCTCCAGCAGAGGCAGTTGGTTTTATGTTCAGTTAGTGATATACTTTCCGAAAACAAATCCCTTCTTCAGTTTTCTCTGTTTTTGACATAATAACCGTCAACTTAAATTTCAGCATTTGTGAACATCTGCATTTTCAATAAATTAAATATAGGAAAATACCTGATTGTCACTTAAGAATGAAAAATACTCAGCACAATATGAGAGTAAAGGGTGATAAATCACTCAAGGAACATTTAAAATGGCAAATAAAAAGTGGTACAAAAGTAGCAGTTGTTTTTTTATGAGTTAAGCAGCAGCTATGTGTAAGTGCAACTGTGTATTTAAGCTAATTTCCAAAGATGTTATTATTAACACTGAAAAGCACTGCTTATAAAAGGAGGTCATGAGATTAACAACATCTAGGCTGAAACAGTAGTGGAAAAAATATATATTTTTTTTACACACAATTTAACACTGCTTCAAATGTTATTGTAAAAATATTTGTCTTTTTTATGTTTCAAAAGGTGCTACTACACCAGACAGAAACAAATAAATGCAAATTATTTCTTCTTTATTATTAGAAGAATAAGTAGCAAAACTGAATTCTTGACATTCCAACAGCCCTGGATGTTATTTATTATCTTGCTGAAATATCCAGTTCTGACCTTGAAGGAACACAGTATGTGCCCAAAAGGAGCGTGTGGATTTGGAGAACGAAATGATACTTGATTTAAGAAGATTATATTTTTGCTAAACCCATTTTTATTAGTCTTTGGTTCAGTTATTTGTGTAGTTGTACCCTAATAGTTTATAAAGTTTGAATTTGAACCCTCCAGGAGCTGCAAAGCTATCGTTATATTTATTCTACAAAAATTCAGCGGATCTCTGCAACCCATTTTAATTCCTGAATGGTCTTTATTGTCATTTGGAATGTCATGGAAACACATCAAACATCACGGGTCAGATTATTAATAGGCAATAATTAGATGCAGAAGATTTATATCCTTTCAGATTTTAATTACAATATGCTGATAGGCAATTATGGAAGATTCATGTAATGAAAACTATCAACCACAGGAGCTTTAATTGTAATTTTAGATTGAGAGTTGTTTATGAGGTAAACAAATATACATAGGCTGAAAATAATCTAATAAATATAATTAGGTTGATGTTCTTTAAAAGCTATTGTTTTAATTAGTACATCTATTTGACCATTATACTACACAATTTCTCATTAATTTAACTTTTTGTTGTTGTTATAATTCACATAATATATCTGCATCTCTTTATTCATTCTTCATTCCCAATCATGTTTCAGGGTTTCGATGTTATGCTAAATTCCACCGGAAGCGACGTGTGACCAGGAGGAGGGGTCGCTGTGTGGTGCCAGAATCAGTCAACAGTGACCAAGGAGGCTTCATCACCATCTGAGACAGAACTGGACCATTCTGACATTAACGAAAAAAAAAAAAGAAAAAAAAGAGAGAGAGAGAGAGAGAGAGAGAGAGAGAACAGCACAGATCAATCATATGCCACTGCTAAGAAAATAAGTATTTAAATGTGACAACTTGCTGGTTTGAGCTTATTCATTGTTTGTATCCAAATGTACGGAAGACTATTGGGGCCAATGGGGAACAAAAATTAAGCTCTAATATATATTATTATTATTATTATTATTATTATTATTATTATTATTATTATTATTATTATTATTATTATTATTATTATGAGGGGGAAAAGTCTGAATTCTGACTTTAACCTTGGATTTGTGACTTTTTTCCTCCGAGTTCTGACTTTCTTTCTCAAAATTCAGACTAATCTCAAAATGCTGACATTTTCTCATAATTCTGATGGTTTAAAATATGTTTATTATTGTTGTTATTAGCATTAGTATTATTCTGAGATTCAACTGGTAATTCTGAGAAAAATGTCTGAATTCAGATTTAAATCTTAAAATTCTGACTTTCTTCTCAGACTAATAATAAATTGTTCATATTGGACCTTGATTTAATTTTTTCCCCAGTGGCCCTAAAGTTCTTCCATACAATGCCTGCATCTGATCAGATAATTTAAAAAAAAGAAAATAAAAGAAAACAGGGAACTGAACTGGATGTATTTTATATTGCATTGTGAGACAAATCTAGTCCAGTAAACTACAGTTTTTAAGAACCTAGAATCCACACCTCAGACATAAATTCAGGTTTAGTCACTTAAACTTGACGACAGAGGCATTAATCCAAAAAAGAACCGACACTTTCTTAACTCATAGTCCACATTTACCAGTTTTAAGCAAAGTAGCTTTTTATGTGTTTTTCATTTGTATAGGATTTTCACTAGCCTGCAGTTTGTCTCTGTGCCATTTTATGTTTTAAAGGAGTCATATTTTGCTTAACCCACTTTTATTAGTCTTTGGTTCATTTATTTGTGTATTTGGATGCTAATCGTTCACAAAGTTAAAATTTGAACTCTCCAAATGCTACAAATCAAGTGAATTTCTACAGTTTCTTTCAATTCCTGCTTAATTTATTAAGTCTATAACTAGTCACGTCACAATATTTGCACATAAAAGGTCAATATTTCCGATAAATATTTTTCAGAGTATGACAGAACTAAATAAGCAGTAAAATTTTTCATTAAAACTGCAAGCAGTCTCAAAGGCCTTCGCTGTACCTTGTGACTACCTCCCCGCGCAACAGCCGATGGTGAGATGACATCGTACCGTGGACAGGATGCGATATTCTGCCATAAACACACACTTTTATGTAAATATGTGGTTGGGTGCTATAGAGTAACTTATTTGAAATGTTGTGGTTTGATGTAGAACTGCGAGACTGAGTCTAATTTGAACCAAATCAGTGTGCGTATGTCCGAACTACAGCCATTTTAGTAAGGGCGAATTTTTTGTATCAATCAAAATTTCGCAATTTTGATTGAAAATCAGATGTAGACCCGGGAGATAGACGTCTGAGTCAAATTTCAGCCAAATCAGTGTTTGTATGTCAGAGCTGAAGCAATTTATGTTGTGGTAATTTTTCCCGAAAACGTTGCACAAAAACGATTTAACTTTTCCCAAAATTTTTGATAACTTTTCATGTCCCACTTGTTTAGATCATGTTCACTGATTTTGAGCTCATTGGGCCCAATGGAGCCCAATGAGCGGAGTTTGTTAAAATACAAAGACAGCGAAAACCATGACTCAACATTTTTAAAATTTCAATCCAAGATGGCGGATTTCCTGTTGGTTTATGGGCGTGGCCATCACAAGGTTTTTTGTTTGTCTCCTTATGATGAACACGTGTACCGATTTTCATAGCTCTAACTTCACTTGGCCGTGATCTGGCCTAATACAATATATTTGACTATTCAAGGGGGCGCTGTAGACACATTTCTTTACCAACTTTTACGAAACTATATATGCTCACAATTTTTCACTCTTCTGAAGTGTGTGCAAAATTTGGTGAGTTTTCGTGCATGTTCAATTGTTGGTTAAACAGGACAAAGCAGCTCAGTTAACAACCCAGAGGAGGCGGGGCCTGAAGTGGCTCATGTGCATTTAAAGGGCCAGCGCTCAAAACCACATTCCTGGCGTCATTACTCAGAAACAGAGTTGAAGATGGACTTGTCCAGCTGAATTAAATAAGTATTCAGACACAAACAGAACATTTACAGTTTATGTAGATCACAAAAATGCATCATTCTGTTAATCTATTTTTTTAAGCAAAATATCACTCCTTTAACGTTTGCTGCATTAAACGTTTAAACATGAACATGAACAGATAATGTGAGTTTTTGGAAATCGTCCTTCTCTCACTGTTTGCCTGCATCTTCATTGTCCCTGTCTTATGAAGTCGAAGTTTGCAAAGTTTTAGTATTTGTTGAGTTGCAAATGAGTGGCTTGTGCTGATTCAGGATAATGTGGATCAGGTAAAATAAGTTGTTATTCACAGAAATTATAATACAAATAATAACCTTGGAATAGTTTCAGTGATTGTGTTGACTTTCTACGACATTTCATCTATTGAAAGCCACTGATCTCACTCTAAAAAAAAATGTTTAAATATCATTTGTACGTTCTGTTTAATGCAATCTGCCGTCCTGTTTCCTAAATATGAATGACTGGTTGCCAACTACTTTGCTTTTTTTTTCTCTCTTTTTTAAACGGATAACACAAGTCTTTAAATGTACTAAATAGTAGTATGATTTTTTTTAATGCTTGTCTGACTCTTCCTTTTACATGTCTTAATATGTTTTATTTATACTGTCCTTAAACATGTCTGTCTATATATTGTGTAATTCTGATGTTTTTGTTTGATTAAAGAATTACTAGGATTTCATGGTGTGAAGTTGACTGTATTTGCAGCTTCATATACCTTAGGTACATGTGAATATCACTGTTTTGTCAGAAGTTACAACATATTAGTCCTAAAAAAAAAATTTTTTATCTTATTTTGATGTTACTTACAGTACATACTGTAGGTCAGGGGTGCTAAATCCTGGTCGTCGAGGGCCGCTATCCTGCATGTTTTAGATGTATCCCCCTTCCAACACATCTGATTCAAGTGCTAAACCTCTCATCAAGCTCAGCAGAAGACTGATAATGACCTTCAGGTGTGTTGGAAGAGGGATACATCTAAAACATGCAGGATAGTAGCTGTCAAGGACCAGGTAGGTAGCTGTAGGTGATGAATTGACAATTGAAATATATGCATTTAAAAAAAGTTGGTATGCTGTGTAAAATCTAAATAAATCTCCTAAACCCAAATCTCATTAACAATAGAAAATAGAAAATGTTTAAACTGAGAAAACATAGCCCCTTGTTTTAATAGCAGCAACACATCTTCAAAAAACGAGAACAAGATCATATTTACTCAGTGCAATCTCTCTTTTTTTAACAACAGTCAGTAAATGCCTGGAACTGAAGAGTCCAAGTACTGGAGTTCTAGGAGAAGAATATCACCCCATCCCCGTCTGTTATATGATTCTAGCTTTTTAACAGTCCCTGGTCTATTTTTTTTCTTTCATGGTGCTCCAAATGTTTTCAGGTTGTGAAAAGTCTAGACTGGACTGGACACTTCTATTAAAAAGTCATGTTCTTGTAATAGATGCAGTATGAGGTTTATCTGTGAGGCCTTTTCTGACAAAGACATCATCTGAATGGGAGCAGAATATTGGTCTAAAACCAGTATGTGCTGTAGCTTTTAGCATTAAAGGTGTCATTCCGCTGAAAACCACGCTCCTTTTTGGAATCTGATGGGTCACCCCGAGTTACCAACAGCGTCCCCTCCACTGGCTGTATTTCCCATCATTCATAGAAAACAACACAGAGAAACGAGCCACACAGAAAAAGCCTGTCCACTACACGTCACAAGGACATTGGCGTCACCCACGTGGGGGTTAAGCCCATCCCCCATTGCAGCGAATCTGATGTAGCATTAGCATCTACAAGAGAAGATGGCGCCACAGTAGCTGCTGCACAACCTGTTTCATGTGCTCTCTGTGGAATTAAAGTGTCATTTTTTCCACTGCACGCTTTCAAAACAAGCGACGGCACGAAACTTAGCTGAATGCTACTCTGGTAAAGGTAAATACACACAGAGCCAGAGGGGGGAGTGTTCCTTCACGCATTCTGAGCCAATTAGAGGTGCCTCATCACTGTGTCATGGACATGTATGAGGAAGTGCCTGTAAACTGTTGTTCGACTTCAAGAAATTTTTCTACCCTCCAAAAACAGCTGGAAACACTTTTTTTTTTTAATAGAACAAACAAACAATGCATTCAATAACAATGGAGAACACAGAAATATTAATGAAATAACCATGGAATGACTCATTTAATGGTGACTTTTCATATGTTGATCCACTGCATTAGAACTAACACATCCCTGTCCCCATTTGGGCGTCTGTGACTCAGTTGGCAGAGTGGGTCATCCAGTAACAGAATGATTGCTGGTTAAAATCCTGGCTCCACATGTCAAAGTGTCCTTGGGAAAGAACTTTACATTGCTCCCAGTAGGTCTGGTAGCACCTTGCATGGCAGCAGTCACCGACTGGTCTCTGTGTGTGTGAATGTTTAGTTTATTTCAATTGTGTAAATAAAGCTAAACGAACAACCAAGGAACAAAACAAAGAAATACATACATACATACATAAATAAATAAATACATAAAACAGCAGCCAGAGTTCTCATACAATTCTATAACACATTCAATGCAAAGATACCAAATGTAAAGAGCAACTAACCAATATGGATGATATGATTAGTGGTGAAAGAGAAAAGGGGAGGAGGGGAGAAAGTTTGGGGAGTGAGGGGGAAATGATAATTACTGTCATAATAACAAGACAGAAATATAGAATAATAATAATAATACATCATTATAATGTCAATAATTTAATTAACTAGTATTATTGTTATTGAGGCAGTGGTAGCGGTGGAGGCAGATACAACAGCCATGACCCACGGGTCAGACCAGCCATAGGGTACACCTCCACCCACAATCAAAAACAAATGATCATCAGACATCAGAAAATGTCCCAGGCATCCCCTGTCTTTAGACACTCCTTCTCGGCAAGGAAAAATTCCAAAACCCAGTGGAAAGGTGAAACCTCAGGGGGCTATGTAAAGCACTGTAGAAGTGCAGACCCTTTAAACCAAGCATGGGTAAACCATTCGGCCGGTGTGGCTGCAGGTTTTTGTTCCAACCAACCAAGAGTTCACAGTTTGACCAATCGACTCTGAAGACTGACATTAGTTGATTAATTGAATCAAGTCTGGTGTGCTGCTGCTGTTGGAACAAAAACCTGCAGCCATACCGGTCCTTTGGGAATGGTTTACCCATGCCTGCTTCATACCATCACAGATACAGGCTTTGGAACTAAGCATTGATAATAACCCAGTCCATCTACTCTTCATCCCAGAGGACAATGCCCATGGTTCCCAAAAAGCTCTTCATACTTCCATTCATCTGACCACAGAACAGTTTCACACTTTAGTTCAGTCCATTTTAATGAATTTTGGCCCAAAAAAGATGGCAGTTTCTGGATTATGTTCACATTTGTCTTCTGCTTTATCTGATACAGCTTTGACCTGTAGTGAACTGTGTTGTCAGATGATGATTTCAGGAAGTGTTCCTGAGCCTGTCCAGTGGAGTCCAGGACAGAAGGACATCTGGTTTTAATGCAGTGATGCCTGAGGGCCTATAATAATATTTTTATGATGTTCTCCCAAATTTTTGGTTATATTTTGTACTATTTTGATGATGAGATATTCAAATGTTTTGAGTTTCACAATTTATAGATGTGGATGCAATTTTTTGAACCTCTGCTTATCTTTACTTTGGAGTAACTCAGTTCTTTTTATATCTAAACACTGACTAATTCACCTATTTGGCTATAAAATGTTAATGTTATAAAATGCAATGATCCATTTGAGTAAAGGTCAAAGGTCAAGGTCACAATTAACTAAAAGGTCAAAATCACATTATCGGTTATAACTCAAGAACGAAGAGTCACAGAACTTTCAGATTGGTACCAAATGATGCATAATGAAGATTTCTACATTTTCCATAATTGGTGTTGTCACCTATGACTGTTAGTTTTTGAAAATGGGTTGTCATAGAAACTTGAGATTGGCACAAAATAGGGGCAATAATAGGCATTCTTGGAATACTTTTTAGAGATGTGTTACTGCAGGTCAAAATCCACTTTTTTCCCTTAAATATTCTATCTTTTCTCAGCTGAAAGATTTTAATGTTCTGTAGTGAATAAAATACAGTTTAATGGGGGAATTACAGTACTTATGCCTGATGCTACTTTGGCAGAGAAAACTTACAGTTCAATTTCACTTAAATGTTTTATGACGTAATGTGCCATATTCTCTGCTATAGTGACATTCAGTCATAGAATCATGTCCTTTTTCTGACAGCAGAAATGTGTTTCCATCCATTTGAATTCAGTTCTTGACTGTATATGTTCAATAGGTTTGAGCCATGAATTACAAACAGGGTCTCTGCACATTTCTGACAAGTAAATATAATGCTTTTTAAGACCATTTTAAGACGTTTGATGTTAAAAAATAAGACCACTACCGCAGAACAAATAAGTACAGTAAAAAAAAAAAAAAGAAGCACACTCTAGGTTAAGTTCAAAGAATATGGTCTGTAGAACCCACAGTATTTCTGCCTTTAGCAGAATGTAGCTAAAGCACTTGTGCTGGGACCCAGAGACACTAAAGTGAAGCTGGCGTTGTACTTGCATTTGTGAGCGTTGGGGTGAACATTGTCCTGGGGACTGTTGTTGTCTGACTAGCAGCATAGTGTGTCTGCTTTTCCCCTTTCATGTGAGCGTTAAGGCCTTTACAGCCCATTGTTCCGAACATCATGTCTTTAGCACATACTTTACATAGAACTTCCCATGATGTTTTTTTATAACCAACTGTTGTATTTCAGCTCCTCAAACACACTTATCACTGAACTTGCACTTCCTCATCTGGGTCTATGTTCACGTATGTCTGTTCCAACCACTTCTTCTTCGTCTGTTCTACTCAGTGACGTAAATGCTGCTAAAAGGACACACTGCCCCCTGCAGTGTGATTCCTGCACTATTAGACACACAACAGCTCTATGATAGAGCTTCCATCTACTTTTTCAGCATCTTGATAACAAATGACGCTAGCTAAATAAATAACTAGCGAGCAAAAAAAAATCCAGACATATGTTTTTCATTAACCATAGGCTACCCAGATGAAATGTAATACATCCTATGTGAAATGTAATGCCATACTTTAAAAAAAAATTGAAATATAATGCTTCTTAAGACCTTAAAAACCACACATTGTAAATAAGACTTTTTAAGGATCTGTGGAGACCCTAAAAAATTACCAGTATATTAAAAAATATATATTTCTTAAAAAAAAGTGATACACAGGATGTGTTATATCTCAGTAGATTAACAAGTTCCTGTACAGATTGTTCTTACAGAAGTACAAGAACTTATTCATGTGTTTCATGTCATCAAAAATTCTCCCACCAGAAGCTTTGAAACTGGGTGTTTTTATCTTTCTTTCTACCTTTTTTTCTTCTTCAGATGTTACAGATGAAAACTTAACACTGTTTCTAAACTAATCTTGTTCATGGCCATTCCACAACTAAATAAGACGACAAATTTTCACAGCACCATCTCCTTTCCAGTGTAGTGAAACACACCCTTTTGTGTGTCAGAGCCCTTAAAAGCTTACAACACATTAGAGCAAGTGCAAGTAATAACTTTCAGCGCACACACACAAGCCTCTGAAAACCTATCCATATCAATATTTGATAAGGTGGAGAAAGTAACACCCATTTTTCTTTCCTAACCACCAGCTCAGTTGGACTATGATTGTGCCATCCTGATTTACGGCCCTGGAATAAAAGCTGTAGTGATGTATTTTTAATACTTACCTCTGACAGACGGCTCTCTCTCTCTCTCTCTCTCTCTCTCTCTCTCTCTCTCTCGTCGAGTGCCCTGTTGAAAGTTGGCCAACAGCCAACAAAGTGATAGATTACACACAGCCACATCCCGGCAGAGCTGCAGCTTCACATCACCAAAACCAGAAAGCCACGTCTTGTTGCTTTCTTCAAGTAATTAATTATCGAACTTGCTATCGTAACCCAAGTTTCAAGATTAGGGCAAGTTCTCAAAAGGACACAGGTGCAAGAGTGTGACCAGTTTACATATGAGTAAACAAAGCTGCAGGGTGTTCTGTAGTATCTTCATGCTCGGTCCACAACCATAAACCAGCTCATAAATCATCATATGAGACACGAAGAGGATATTGGAAACAGACCTTAATGAAATGTGATGGATGGTTTATGTTTTTTATGAGTATTTTATGTGATGTCGTGCACTCTGTTTTCACCTGTAGTTCATGAATTGTGTTTCTCATATGGTTAAAGATGTCTTATCACAGATTAAATAACATGTCCACCTTGGACTTTGTAATTCCTCCACAATCACATGCTGTATTCTGACAAGGTTACTCAATATCTGGAAGGACTCGTGGACTTAGTAATAATAATAATAATAATAATAATAATAATAATAATAATAATAATGATGGATTAGGTTTATATAGCGCTTTTCGAGGCACCCAAAGTGCTTTACATTAGTGATCCATTATTCATTCACTCTCACATGCTCCCTCTGGTGGTGGTAAACTACATATGTAGACACAGTTGCCCTGGGGCAGACTGACACTGACTGTTTTTTTTCCCGTCACTTACAGAGGTGGGAGTAAGTAGAAGTACCTCTTTTACTGTACTTAAGAAGATTTTTTTTAAGTATCTGTACTTTACTTGAGTATTTATTTTTCTGGCAACTTTTTAGTTTTACTCCCTACATTTGTTCATAAACATCTGTACTTTACATTCTCAGAATAAATATATTACTTTTTCCAACCAGACAAATGTGACAGCGTGAAAAATAAGTCATGAATCAGAAATACTATATCATAATTTGGACTTTTTATCTCATAATTATCCCTTTCTTATCTCATAAGTGACTATTTTGTCATAATTTTGAGTTTTTCCTCATAATTTTGACTTTTTAATCTCATAATTCAGATTTTTTTCTCATAAATCCAACTTTTTATCTCACAATTAAGATTTTTTAAAAATCTCATGATTATGCTTTTTCCCCTCTTTTTTTTTTTTTTTATTTTAAATCTCCTATGTATGACTTTTGAAGTTGTTCCTAAATTTCTTGTCCACACACATACAACTGAGTATCATGACTCAATAAAACACATTATCTACACAGTAACTCACTTTTAAAGGTTTTATTTTTGGATATTTTTTTAAACTTTTCTGTTTTTTTCTGGTTAAATAAGTATTATTTCATCCATAATCTCATCCAGTATAATCCATACTTTTTACTTTATTACAATTGAGAAGTTGTACTTTTTAACTTTTACTTCACACAAGTAGCTGTACTTCTATTTAAGTACAGAATGTGAGTAATTTCACCACCTCTGTTCACACATCAACAGCTCTTTGGACATCATATATAAAAAAAAATACAAATTCAACATCTGGAATGAACTCTAGAGTCTAGACCCTTTATGTGTTTCATTTATCATAGAATAACCAGAGAACAAGACACATCTGGACATTTATCAGCTTGACACTTGTCCAATTATTGTTGAGTCTCTGAAAATAGAATGACAGTGTTTAAAATGGTTGTAATTCTTAAAGGTTTAAGGCGATGTTTTCATTAAACCCCTTAAATTAAAGTCTGCTCTTCAATCACATTTTGATTGCTTCATTTAAAATCTGCTGTGGTGGTGTCCACAAGAGAAATTAGAAAATTTGTCACTGTCCAAATAAATATTGACCTGATTGTAAAAGGAAGCTGATGGAGTCATGTGCCATCCCAAAGGGGCCAGAGGTCTCTGAGAGGTGAAGGGTCAAACAAGGGAGAGTGACGGGTCTGAACTCAAAATATATGAGGTCAGAAGCAGGAATGAGTTAAAGTGACGCACAGGGAAGAATCACTCTGTTCAATTTGAGATTAGCATTTTAAAAACCTGGCTTCTGCTTTTATCAAGAATGACAAGTGTTGAAATTTCAGAAATGTAAGAGAGAAGAGGGCAAATGTCACTGTAATCACCAATGACATGATTTTGTAACTGTATTAAAGTGGGATGTGAAAACACAGAGGTGAAAATTAAAGTAGAAATATTTATTTAGTGCAGGTAATTTATGCATGGAATTAGCATAAAGTTCATTGTTGGTTCAAACGGTTGTTTCAAATACCAGTTTTTGCCAACTTTGGAACCTGTCAACAGTCAATAGTGTCTCCTCAGTTGTCATGGAGATAAATCAGCTTTAATCACAATCTAAGAATAATAGGTCCTGCAGAAAATGATATAAGGAAAGAAGATTTTAGACCCAAACGTCCACTGTTGATGAAAAGTATCTACTGAATGTCAATCCATGAATGCTCTTCATACACTTAAAAAAAAATAAAAAATTAAATGCAGTGTGTCATGTTTTCATGGTCATCAGATATGATTCATTTGGATGTTCAGAGGCTCAGTAATTACTGTAGAAACACTGTCATCTCATGCAATATTGATTCACCAATAAAACTAATGGAGTTTGTTTCATGAAAATGTCACCTTTTCTTCAGTTTTTTTTTCTGTTTTGATGGGATAACCTTTACATTTAGTCTGCAGTTTTAAGAAATGCTCAGTGAATTAAAAATATAAATATAAATGATTTTCACCTGAAAAATGCTAAATTCAGAGGATAATGCTTTAATAAATGGTGATAAATCATTTAGAAAATTAAATAGACAAACTGCTGCAAAAGTCACATTGGGGTATTTGTGAAATATTATTATTATTAGTAGTAGTAGTAGTAGTAGTACTATGTTTACATTATGTCACTATAAACAGAATTCTTTTTGATAAGAAAATGGAATACAAATACACCAACATTACTGTCTGGTATTTGTTGCGACCTCCCTTTTCACTTAGCATCTAACTTTTCTGTTCAAATATAAGATTGCATAAATTTTCTGTTTTACACCAGGTTTCATTTAACACATGCAACGTTCCTTAATATTTTGTATGTTATTTTTTATCATAAGAACAAACATCACAGTAAATACTGACTCTAGTCTGTGGAAGTTAGAGTGCATGTTTAATATGAACTATATATTATATATATATATATATATATATATATATATATATATATATATATATATATATATATATATATATATATATATATATATATATATATATATATAAACTAACCAATTAAGTTTCTTGCACACACAACTTTACCTTATTAAAAAACAATGAGAATATTTACATTAGAGATAGAATCCAAGTTGTACTAAATTATAATTTCCATTCAGTGAACATTTCTGATAAGTAGTTCACAACTCTCATCTCCTTCTGTCTTTTATAAATTGAGAAAATAGCTGTGATCCATAGAAAAGTGATAACAATATGAGATTAGGATACAGGACACATGATAAGAAAGGGAATAGACTGATAAGAAAAGACTTCACTGATGGTTGCAGAATATATAGTTTTGACCTGACAAAAGGTGAAGAGGGGACACACATCATTAGGCACCATCTTCTGCAAATTTCATACAAGTCAATCAATAGCCATTATCACTAGAAATGTTTTGTTGTGTGAAAAGATATGAAGTATCACGTGTAGGCAAAAATCTGATTTAATTTATAGTCTAAAAGCATATATTTGTTGTTAAGCCTTTATTGGACAGACTACAAATATCACAATAAAAAAAAAAAATTTCCTTTTTTTTTTTTTTGTTTTTTACTGACCCTAAATTTAACTAAAGTATTAAAACTCAAACATTATTCCTTCACTAATCTTACCAACATAATTTGTGACTTGGTTCAAATTAAATATATTAATTCTTTGTGTTTGTATCATTGGTGATTAGCATTAGCGATTAGCATAGCGATTAGCATAGCGATTAGCATTAGCATTTCATGACCCTTTACTATCATTTCTACTGTTTGGTTGAGCATGTTTTCAAAAACGTATTACATGAATACCAAACTATTTCTGAAACGTGATGAGGATTATTTATGTAAACTAGACTCTGTAAAATCTAATAACATGAAAAATTTGAACTTACCTGTAAACAAAAAAGATCCAAAATAGATCATAGCAGAGGTGTTGTCACACTTATGATCTTCTTCCTTGGTGGTATATATACTAGCATGACCTGGATATATCATTGACAGTGCCACCCAGTGGTGTTTTTGTGCATTACACAAGGGGCTGTAGTTTGGTGTCAAAGTACTTAAATTTAGTTTAGATATCAGGGTTCAAAGTTACCTCTACCAAACGGTTGAGCTGACCAACAAAGGGTTAACAAAATGTGAAGACCCATCCATGCTAATAGGTTTCCCCAATATGTATTTATATCATTTCCACAAAATAAACTAGTAACCTGTGCATTTAGGGGGAATATGTTTATCACTGTCTTCAATACAAAGCCTAAAAAAATAACATTTTACAGTTTATCCACACATTTATGTACATCATGTCACATATTTTATGACCATATATTAAATTGAAAATATGTAAATCTACACATTAGGTTTAAAAAACAATAAAGGTACAGAACACAATGTTATAAAGTGTAAGGAAACATGAGCGATAGGAATACAAGTCCACCTCTGGGGTCTGCAGGTACCCCAGTCAGTGGGATTAAAATGAGATGTAATTAACTGTGAGCAGACAGATGATGTCTGTTGAAGTAGCTGTGGGAGATCAAGTCATATCTCTGACTTAATTGTGATGGGTTTTTTTCCATGTAAAATAGGGTGACACTTCCATTACAAGTCTAAGAGCAAAATTAGACCCTTTTTTTAATTAAAAGCTGTTCTTACCCTGTAGATAGTCATTATCTTAATGAAAATACAAGTGGTACCCAGCACAACAAACCCCACCCCCCTCACACACATTTACCTGATGTCTCTTATCATTGCAGAAACACATTTTTTATGACTGTGACCTTGACCTTTGACATACTTTGATCAAATTGAATGGGATCTATTCTGGGCCACTATGTACCTTTCCTGAAAATTTCATGTAAATTGGTCTGATGTTTTTTTTTTTTTTTTTAAAGCTGTAACCCCCGTACCCCTAGTGAGGATAAAGTGGGTTCACAAGATGAATGAATGAATGAATGAATGAATGAATATCCAAATACAACCTTCATCAACTGTAGGTGTTGTTTTCCCTGGCCATGGGAGCATAATTTCCACTTTTATTTCATAATCCATAACGTATCATGAGGATATTTTTTAGAGGTGGAAATAGAATGTCTGTTTCCAACATTGAAAAAAAATCTCCAGGGTAAGAAATACATCATAATTATGAGACTAAAAAGTCACAATTCTGAGGAATAGGTTGAAATTGTGAGATAAAATGTTGAAATGATGAGGCAGAAAGTTAAATTTTTTAGATAAAAAGCCATATTTATGAGATACAAAGTTGAAATTATGATATAGAAAGACAACATTTTGTAATTATGACATAAAACATCATAATTATAAGGCTAAAAATGTAAATTGTGATATAAAAAGTTGACAATGTGAGATAAAATATTGAAATGATGAGATAAAAAGTCATAATTGTGACAGAATACGTCAAAATTCTAAGAAAGAGATGAAATTGTGAGATAAAAAGTTGAAATTATGAGAAAAAAAGTTGCAATTGAGAGATTAAAGAATTTAAATTATGAGATCAAAAGTCAAATTATGAGATAAAAAGTTGAAATATGCAGAAAAAAGTTGAAATTATGTGGGGAAAAAGTTGCAAATGTGACATAAAAATTTAAATTGTGAGATAGAGTTGAATTTTTTAGATAAAAAGCCATAATTATGAGATAAAAGTTGAAATTACCAGGGTAAAAAAGTTAAAATATATTAAAAAGGACATAAAACTTTTAAATAATTAGATAGAAAGTCAAAATTTTGACGAAAAAAAAATTGTGAGATTAAAAAATGTAAACTATGAGATAAAAAGTTGAACTTATGAGATCGAATGTTAGAGATAAAAATCCATAATTGTGACATAAAATTATGAGGGGGAAAAAGTTGAAATTGAAACAAAAAAAAGTTGAAATTATGCAATAGAAAGATGAAGTCAAAATTATGAGATACCTCTTTAGTTACTTCCACTTCTGCTCCTGTGACCATAGGAAACAATTGTGAGTGGACACATACGTTGACACAGGAACACCTTTTTTTTTCATGTAGCATCACTGATAGATTCTGGAAAACTCTTTATCAATAGCTCATGGAAAATAATTAGTCTTTGTCACCCTTATGTTATGTTAATATTCAATTTGGGGGATAAAAAAAAACAGAATTTCCAGTAAACAATATTATTATACTTGCAAAATACTTCATTCATAAATGTAAATTCATGTCTGTCACACCTCATTTCCAGGTTTTGTTGAAGGAACTACTTATCTTTTTGGACTCTTTGGGAAAAGTAAAACCATTATAGTTTGTTATCTGCTTTGTCTTTTAATCTGACCCCAGGAAGTAATAATTCAATTATTTTATTTCCTTTTTTGTTTTGTTTTTTGTATTCTTATTTTTTTTATGCATTAACTTTATGTATTGTCTTTGTTGTCCTGTTTTGTAGATGTTTGTTTATGTTACATAAAAAATAAAATAAAAATAATAATAATTAAAAAAAAAAAACATTCCTCGACACAGAACCCTAAGTGTCACGTGGGCTGTGTGTGTTCTCCACCTTCAGACATGCTACATTCCTGATCATTCATAGTGGACCATAGAAGAGCTGGGAAAACACACACTGTGACCGATGGAGACACTCATGCGGTTGAGTGGGTGTGGATGGAGTAAGAGTAGGAGTGGGAGGGGGGGGGGGGTGTCACATGGGCGCCAGTCAGGCCGCTGTCACATGGTTTGTGTTTGCAGGCTCATCTGAGAAAGGAGGAGTTTTGGGTAAGAAGTTTGTAGCAGAGAAAACCTGCGCAGGCTTTTTTTTTTTTTTCATGGTGCAACAAGTTGAAACAGTGAGTCGGATCAAAGTAGATCTGCTTTGAACAAACGGATCATTATGGAAATCCCTGCTATAAATCTAAAGGTGAGGGTGCTGTTTACATTCTTTAAAGTTTACATGCTTGTGTGGAAACTGTTGTTTGCAGCAATAGCAGGTGTTTGCTAAGATTTATGTTAGTCAGATGTTGTTTGTGTGTCAATCTCCTCCTGTTTTCAGACACTTTCCACTAAAACAGCAAAGAAAATCACACCCTGGTGTTATATGTGTTCTGAGAAATAAGAAGAAAAGTCTACAAACCATTATTTAGACACATTATTCTACCCATAAATATAACACAAACCAACATTTCACTCAAGTTGCTTCATTATTCATTTAAAACTCATAATATAGCCAATCTGTCTGTGTTGTTTATTAGAAATGACAAATGTCAGAGTCTTTAAGTGATCATTACTGGGGTTTCAAAGAGGAACATACAATGGAGAACAAACGTGACTCATGTCAAAACTGTTAAAGGGAACATCATCACTGAATAATGGCTTTGTCCTCTTTCATACAGATTAAAAAAAAAAAAAAAGCTTCAGAATGTGACTTGGAACAACTACAGTGGGCAGGCTGTAATTTACTTATTCATCCTGTCTTCATTCATTTTCCCTATTTAGGATTTTTCACATGTGGCTACAAAGTGATCACATGTTCTGGGTTTAGTTTTATTTCGGGCTGAAACCAGATTAAATGCTGGAGGTAGAAACTTTCAGCCTAGAGCTGTAATGATATAATATCTATCTATCTATCTATCTATCTATCTATCTATCTATCTATCTATCTATCTATCTATCTATCTATCTATCTATCTATCTATCTATCTATCTATCTATCTATCTATCTATCTATCTATCTATCTATCTATCTATCTATCTATCTATCTATCTATCTATCTATCTATCTATCTATCTATCTATCTATCTATCTATCTATCTATCTATCTATCTATCTATCTATCTATCTATCTATCTATCTATCTATCTATCTATCTATCTATCTATCTATCTATCTATCTATCTATTTATTTATTCTAATGCCTGGTACAACTAAAGGTATATTTGTTTAGACAATATATGAATAACAACAACATATCTATCTATCTATCTTCCAAGTTTTCTTGATAAAAACCAAAATTACTTCAGTTCTTACATCAATATCTATGGCACTGCAATGACAAAAACAGTACTTTTACAGATGTAACGATTAAATGATGAAAGGGGGGATATAAAAAAGCTACATATTTTGATAGTTGATCATCTGTCTATCAGTTTAAATCCTGAATTTATTATTGGCAAACTAATAATGATATGAATTAATAACATAGCTTGGTAGAATAGCTTTTGGAATTTTTCTTTTAGCTTTGTCTTTTATTCCTGATATAATATTTTATTATCTTATTTATTTATTTATTTATTTATTTATTTATTTATTTATTATGTAGCAGATTGAGCTTCCCCTGAATAAAAAGTGTGTTATAAATGCTATTATTATTATTATTATTATTATTATTATTATTATTATTATTATTATTATTATTATTATTATTATTATTATTATACCTTTTTTATGTCTGTTATTCTCTTGGTTACAGGCAATAGTCCTGGTCCACTGGCTGCTTACAGTATGGTGAGTAGCTCACACAGTTTTTCACAAACCTGAGGAATTTCTCTCCTCTTCTGTCAACCTCCACCTCATACACACACACACACACACACACACACACACACACACAAATACTTTATTCTCACCAAGTATCGACCCAATATCACGATTCAGGCCTTTCCTTTCAACCCCACTTCCTATCTTTTTGCATAATGACACATAATCTGTATTGTTTGTTAATTTGCTGTAGGGGGAGCATGGCGTGGCTGCCACCCTCCTTCTCTTGGGGGAACTTCACTATCTTAGCTATCGGGGTCTGGGCCGTCGCACAGAGGGACTCCATCGACGCTGTACTCATGGTGAGTCTTTATCTCGATGCTTTCACACAAGCTGCAATCGTAACATCATGCGCCTGCACACACACACACACACACACACACACACACACACACACACACACACACACACACACACACACACACACAGTACAGTGAGTCTGCACTAACCCATTTGTCTGTGGAATCTAGGCCAATCTGTGAGCATCTCTTCAAACAAAACTCCTTTCAGTTTAAAGTGGAGTAGCTTTGGCTTTTAAAGTTAAATGACAGTAGTGGATCCTCACAGTGGATGAGACAAAACTAACTTATTGGATGTTTTTGTTGTGTTTTTCAATAAGAAGCTGCATGTTCTCAGTAGGCAGAGAGGAACTTTACCAACTTTACAGTACGTCCTGGTCCCTGCATGTAGATGATGATTTTAATAACCCTTATATACAGTGTACAGCTTCCACATGAATGCACCTCGACTTGTCTCACATCAAATGAAAGTGAATAAACTCTTCTTTCGGGAATATATAAACCATTCTGAAGTGCAACAGCGCATACGCAATAAAGAAAAGACAAATATGAGGAATATGAGGACACGTGTGGTGTTGTTTTCTTTTGTAACACTCCAGCGAACATAAAGTCATATTTAGGTCTAAAATGCTGAGAAAATCCACAAAGGTACAACAACTGAACAACTGCAGGAATATTTATCCAACCTGTGATCTATGTTGATGATTTTATTTTCCACCAAATATTTTTTTTTTTTATCAATTTTTGCGAAAATATGTGTAAAGTAAATTGTATATTTTGAAGTATGTAGCATTCAGCAGTTATTCATTATTTTTCAACATTTTCCAAATGTAGCCACTTTGGGGAAAAATTTCTACCACAAATTTCCCCATGTAGAAAAAATTTTCAAAAACTGACATTTTTTACAAATAAAGTTCTCAACTTTGAACTGTCAAGATATTGATTTGTCACTAAATTACCTCCCAAATTCTGCTTTATACACCCTTGTTTACACACAAAAAAAGGGTAAGGGGGGGGGGGGTGTAAATGTATTTGTGTTTCTAAGTTTACAGATTTTTACCTGTTAAATAAAGAGTAAAAGTATTACCTTTTTAAAAAAGAGCCCATTCCTTTATCTGTTTCTGTACACAGAACAGTTGAAGAACAGCTTTAATTTGAATTTGAAGAAATATTTTTCAGGTATTTTAAGAAAAATCAGCCCAGAATGATCAGGGACCAAATTTTTTATAGTTTAATCAATTAAATGCATTATTAAGTCTCACTAATGTAAGCTTCTGCACAAATTATATCATATCTGTTTTCAGCTCTTCAACATATTTGGTGATTAAGTATCTATTGTTTTAAATAGAAGTGGTGGACACGATGGAAAATGAAGGGAAAAGATGATACTGACAGTTACTACAACAAGCCAAAAAGTTTGATTTAAGACAGATTTATTTGTACTTTTCTAACATCTTTCACTGTGTGTAGTTCACTTTTAGATGATATCGTCCCAAATCCTCATGAGTTATGTATCCCATTTTGTGTTTTTCTTAAACGTTTGAGTTCATTTTGATAAGTGTATAAAATGAGTTCAGTATTTCACAAGATAGTCTCATAAAGTAATCATTTTCCCTTTTTTGATCTTTTTATTGGGACTATCTGTCAGTGTATTTTCAAGGGAGGTTTTTCATCATGTTGCCTCTAAGACAGTCATCTCTGCAGTTGAGGGAGTTAAAATCAGATTATTTTTCTATTCACCTAAAGTTGAAAGGAGCCTTCCCCTGCAGTTTAAAATATGTCAGCAGCATCAAAGCACTTTCACACTCTTCATACACAGTACGTTTAAAACCACCCTAATGTGTTTTTTATACGTCTTTTTTTTTTTTTTTTTTTGTTCTTTCACACAGTTTCTGATGGGAATGGTCGTGACGATATTGACTGACATCATCCATTTTGGGATATATTACCCGATGAATGAGTTTGCTGTAGACAGAGGGCGGGACGTTTTTCGTTTCAGTGCAGGAATGGCTATTCTCAACCTGCTGCTCAAACCTGCGTCCTGTTTCTTTGTCTACCAAATGTACCGTGAACGTGGAGGAGATTACAACGTCAACTTTGGTAAGTGGAAACTTGGTTTTTTGTTATGCATCATCAGATATGGTTAGTGTGAAGACAATTAGAAGTGATTGTGACAATACTTGTTTTATCATTTTAATATTCTGTTTCAACATTGACATGTTTAACTATAATAAATACATAATGACTCAGCTCAGGGATTGATAAAATAATAACTACAGGTAGTTTTTTTAAATATTAGCTGCGTTTCCATTACAGTTTTTCGCAAAACAATATCCATATTCCTAAAATTTTGACCAAGTATATTTGCGCTTTGAACGTGTTTCCATTGACGGTTGTTCTAGGCAGGAGTGTCGTAACTCTCGTGAAATATCATCCCACGACATTTCACTGCTGTCATCTTAGGAGCGTCGGATCACTTGACTGCAGTATCACCCTGATATTAGAGTGAATGAATCGGCTAATTCTCTCGTCAGTAAAAGTCACTGGCGAACTATTTAAAGACACTAACATGTAAAACAACTGGCTCACATTATAAGGGTACCTACAATGTCAGGTCAAAATATTAAGTGTAAATATCACTTTTTTTCTAATTATAAGCAGCCAATGGTTGTCATGGTTACAGTGACTGCGGCTGTCATTTTCACTCCAAGAGAAGTGATCATGTGACTATGTAGTCACATCCTGTGACGTATATTGCGGGAAAAAGTGTTTCCATTGCGTTTTGCGATATATTATAATATCAAAACATCTGAAAAACCACCTCATGAATGCGTGAAAACTTTTTATCAATATTTGAGTGTTTTTTCAAAATTCAGGTGTTTCCATTACCAGTTTTTTAGAGCGATATTTACATTTTGCTAATTTCCAAGGGTAATGGAAACACAGCTATTGTCTCTGAATTTTCTTGGAAAGAGTATGTCCCTTTTGCTACCAGTATATGTTTTATTCTTAAAAGTGTAACAGGTTATTTAATTACAAATAGTATATGTTTGGTGTATATACAAAACAATTACCCAATGTTAATGACAGCATGAAAAATCATGCCAGTTTAAAAAATACATATCTAGAGTGGAGCTGAGAATAGCTAATGTCACAAATACTTAGGCCACATCCTAACTGATCCACTGAAGGATGATACTAACATGAGCAGACAGAGTGTCATATGTCCAAGCAAATATGTTGGTTAGAAAATTCCACCACTGCACTACAGATGTTAAAGTGAACTTGTTTAGAACTTGCTTTACACAGCTCCACTCTGGATTAGATACAAGAAGGAGAGCTTGCTCCAGCTGAAAGTTGTGTACAATGACTGCCTCAGGATTCTCTTGAAGAAATCAAGAAGTACTAGAACTAGTGGTTTGTTCTGTAAACTATGCCGAACTACATTCATGGCACGTCTGAGACATCTCAGGTTTAAATTTATGGACAGGCTGGACCGCTCTATAAATACACTAATTGCACAATTAGTAGATCCAGGTCGTAGCTCTGTTAGGTACTGGGAGTCCCTTCATTAACTTCTCTTCTCTTTTTAATTTCTTTAAATGTATTTATTTTTTAATGTTTGTATGTATATGAATGTGAATTGTTGTGTATATGACAGATGTATGATAGATAGATAGATAGATAGATAGATAGATAGATAGATAGATAGATAGATAGATAGATAGATAGATAGATAGATAGATAGATAGATAGATAGATAGATAGATAGATAGATAGATAGATAGATAGATAGATAGATAGATAGATCAGGAGATGAGCAGAACTTCTATGCTTTCAAATATGTGGCCATATGTGGCCCTTAAATGGAAAATTGATTCCCTCTTGAAAGAGATTATGAAATCAACTCAGCGTGATCATACTCAGGGTTTCCGCTGGGTTTTAAGAAATCTTAAAGTCTTGAATTTACAAATCTGAATAAAAAAAAAAAAAAAAACTTAATTTGGTACATCTTAAGTTATGTTATCATGAAATTGTTTGCTGTGTTCTGTTTAAATGTATCTGGGAAATATCCAAACTGCAAAGAAAGTAGCATTAGCCGAGTTAGTTCCATCTATTTCCAATCTGACAATTTATATTGATATGAGGAATTAATTTAACTTTGCATTCCCTGGTGAGAAATGATCAAAGAACATTCAGCTCAACACACGAGCAGTTTGTATCTATGTGTGTTACCTAAAAAGCTGATTTTGGGAACTTTAAAGGACGGGTCACATATAAAAAGTAAGCATTAGACGTATCTAAATGTAATAATGCCTATTTGGAGAAAAGATCATTCTTGTCCTGATTGACATGAGTGGATTGTGTTTGAAGTTTGTTGCAACTTCAGAACAATGGGAATGAACATAAGGGGGGAAAATAAATGTTCCTGTATTGTAGGAGTCACACAGTTTTGGCCAGTATGACTGTGAAACAAGCATTAAATTGTATTTTACATAGTCTTAAAAAGTCTTACATTTAACTTGTTGAAACCTGTAAAAACCCTGTCTAAAAATCCTTAGCTGATGAAAGAAAAATCCCACAACCAAACACAGTATAACTAAGTGTAACCAGAGACAAATGATCTCAAATATCTGTGGTTTTTTCCCTTCTCACAAATGAGATCTGCAGTTCTCACTGTGACCAAAGCTGAAGCTGTGATGCGCTTTTACGTGTACAGAGGTGCTTTGAGATCCTCAGTGTGTTGTTTTATGCTGTTTGTCATGAAAAGCACGAACTGAGCAGACTCTGTCCTAAACTATTTGTGGATGATTCCACAGTCAAACTAATTATTTACAGTCACAAGACTTTAAATGCAGCAAAAGTATCCCAGCTTACAGTTCATCTGGGCACGGAAACGCTTTCTCCACGAGTTGTTGATAAAATATGTGTATCATCCTGTCCACCATTTGTAACTACACAGAGAAACACACCAAGTCTGTACAGTGTCAAAAACATATGATCAGCTGTGATTGGAAAGTATATTGATCGAACAAAGATGAAGTCTGTAAAGCCTGGAGTAGGAACACTGACTTTCTGTCATTATTGGCCTTTATGGTTACAATAGCTCACTCTCACTGGACAAACAAATGTCGAGTACACTTATTCCATTGACTGGTCAGGAGATACTGAAGATGTGTCGTTTGATTAATGGTGTGTGGCCATTGATTCTGCTCCACTGCTGAGAGCTTTTCTATTGGAATTCCCACTGAGTTGTAATGTCTGCTGTGCTCTGAACCCACACAGACCCAGGTTTACAATAGTTTTTTTGGTCCATAGTTAACTTTTCTCATGTGACTTATCACTGTTTTGGGGCAACCATGGCTCAGTTAGTAGAGTGGGTTGTCTAATAACCGAAGGGTTGGTGGTTTGAATCCTGCTCTCTCCTACTCACTCTGTTGTGTCCTTGGGCAAGACACCTTGTCCTGCTTGCCTCCAGTGTCTCTCACACTGGTGTATGAAAGTTTGGTGGGGGTCAGAGGTGCAAAATGGCTGGCACGCTTCTGTCATTCTGTCCCAGGACAACTGTGGATTCATATGTAGTTTACCACCACCAGAGTGACAATGTGAGAGTGAATGAATAATGGATCACTAATGTAAAGCACTTTGAGTGGCCAAAAAGCACTATATAAATCCAATCCATTATTATTACCTCTGCTAAGGAGGTATTAAATTCGAGCAATGAAGGTCAAAGGTCAAGGTCACACTAAAGGTCAACAGCTAAAACACATAAGTAGTAATATCTCAGGATTCAGACAAGATAGAATCTCGCGTTTTTTTTCATTCACATCGTCTCACCTTCAGACATCAGTTGGGTCAACACCTATGGCTGGATCACGTCATGTTTTGATGTCATATGACACCATATCAGGCCTTGGCGGAGGTCTGCTGTCTCTGACTGCCTTGTTATGATGATTATTATTATTATTATTATTATTATTATTATTTTTATTTTAATTATTATTAACGATACTCTTTTTTTTTCAGGGTACATCAGGTATTTTCTTATATTTTATTTACTGATCATAGACAAACTTTATTGACTCACAAGGGAAATGACTTGTTCACAATAGTTCAGTTTCATACAAAACCATTGTTAAAGCATGTGGTGCCAGGCACAACAAACCCCACCCCTTACAAACCTTGTACCTGATTTATCTTATCATTGTGAAAACACATTTTTGGTGACTGTGACCTTAAGCTTTGACCTACATTCACTAAAATTTCTTCTTTCTTGAAAATTTCATGGGTGTCTAGTAGTGTCGTCTCGTCATTTGAACCCGCTTTACCCTCACTAGGGTCACTTGTGGCCTAATGCAGCTACAATGGGTGAAGGCGGGGTACATCCTGTATAAGTCTCCAGTTCATCTCACCACTAAACATATATAGACAAACAATCACTCTCACATTCACACTATGGGCAATTTACATTAACCAACTGAAGTACCTGGAGAAAACCCACACAGACACAAGGAGAACTTGCAAAATCCACACAGAAAGGTCTGGTGTGGGAATCGAACCAGGGTCCTTATTGGTGTGAGGCACGAGTGCTAACCACTGCACTACCATACCACCCCTGTCCAGCAGGGTTTTTTTGGATAAAGTTGCTGACAATCAAATAGGCCAAAGAAAAATTATCCAAAAACAATGGGAAAAAAAATATTTAAAAAAAAAAATTATAATAGCGAATAAAAAGGAAGGGAAGTGTGAGGAGATGAAAGCACTAGCTAATATAAATAGAATATACTAATTAAATAGAAAAAGTACAAGATGTGTTATTTTACAAATCAACAGGAAAGTGAAGTAACTGTACACTATGCACATAGAGGTGTGAAATGTCATGTAGATTTTCATAAAAATTCACATTGAAGTTGAGGTTTATTTTCTAAAAACCAAGAGAAAACTGAAGAAAAATGTACTTTTTCAGCAAATATATCAGTATCTGAATATGAATCCAAGTATCTACATCCACTCTCATTGATCCAACTCCATGGTCTTTACTGGTGAGTAAATGTTGTAGAAGGTGACTGTGTTTCCATGGCAACTACAGAGCATCTGATGGTCCAAATGGGTAATTTGTGAAGATCATAAAGAATGCCGATGTCGTTTGACCATGTCAAACTACATTTTACACCAATTATATACATGTATTGATGCAATTAGTGGATCAACAGGTATTAAACAGGTTATATGGTTTTAGTCACTGGTGGATGTTTGGGATTTTATGGGTTAAATCCTCAAAAGTGCTGCTTCATTTATATGGATTGAACTGAGAAATTGCATTTTACAGTTGTGGTGAGATTTAGTGGTGAGATAAAGGAGGATAAAAGCAGCTTGTCTGTAAATAAACATAAAGAAAAATGAACCATGTGGTAGAACAGATACAGCGCTGACAGAATCGACTAACTTTGGCTGTGACTATAAAAATACCATGCTAAAAGTGATTTGCTTCACTGCTCACAGGGAAATAGTAATGACAGTTCTTCCTTACTGTCCCCTAGCATTACTGTTGATGAAACATGCTTCCTGATTTTGACTTTTCTACAGATAAGTGAATATTGATGAAGTTGTTCTCTCTTTGGTTTTAGCTGAATGCTGCACACAGCAGGTCTACCATTAGACTGTGATTGACTGCGTAGTGGGTGGTGAAGGTACCTTTTACTTTAGTTGGGAGTGTGTTTTAATTGCTGTCTGATTGCAAAGCTGGCATTAATACGATCCCCCGCTGCACTACACTCAAAGCAATCAGGTGCTGATGCAGGCGAACGGGAGCTCACAGAATACTTGATTGACAGCCTTCTAATGCTGTCCTAAATCACTGTGGGGTTTTAGTTTTCCCTTTATGATGCTCAACTCAATAAAGTACCAATTTAGAGGAAGTAGAATTTAATCTAAAGTCGCTTCCACTTCCATGTAGTACGGGCAGATGTTCTGTGCTGTCAGTTAATGTGTAATTCTCATCTGTGAGAGTTTCTCAAAAGCCACATTTCCCCTCCACCATCATTATGTCCAACTTGACTGTCTGTCCTTCCGTTTCAGCTCGTCCCTTGTCATGTTTTTTACTCAGTGGACTCTCCTGTTGTTTTGTTTTTCATGTTGTGATTTCTCTTCTTGTCTTTTCTTTTCCCTCCTCCTCCCCCTGCTGACCTCTGACCTCGCAGACTTAGAGACCTCCGTGGACAGTCGTTGTACTACGGATAGTGGTGACAGTGCTTTTATTGGCCGCCACTACTGACTGCCTGGCTTCTTCCTTTTTACCATTTCTGTCCTCCAATCATCCCCTTCCATCTGCTTCCACACAGGAAATAAGGTTAATTAATTATCAAGTGTATGGACCAAAGACACATACTAGAGAACTTTGTTTTCTTCCTTCTGTGTTTCCTGTTTATAATTTACCATGCTTGTCTTATTAGTGTTATTTTCCATCCCTTTATTTTTGCCTCTGTATATATTAATGTTGATCATTCATTTTTTTCCCCCTACCTGCACTGCTTTTCTATCCATGTAGTCGTATACTTGTAACTTTGTGTGTTGTTATATGTTTCTCCAAGTTTGCATGTATGTATTATTCATATTTTAATCTCTAGATGCCTCATTTGTGTTTTCTATTTGCATTTATTTAAAGCAGAGCTGCATGATGGTGCACTTTCTCAGCCTAATTAAAGCCAATATAACGTTGACTCATAATCAACAATGAATGCGCCTCATTGTAACACACACACACCTCAATTTAAGGTGTGTTGGTGATTACCATGATGCAGCCCTTTTAACTTATTTATGTATATATTTTTTTGTTTTGAATAAAATATAATAGCCTGCTCCTGTGCATTAATCAAATGAATTATATTTTTGTAACTCATCCAAACCCTCGGTAATGAAGGCAAATACTTTGTATGATTAGAATGAATGTGTGCATGTTTATTGCAGTAGGACTTTTGGGTCATGCAGAGGTAAGAGTGTGTAAGGCTTTGAACTGTCATCAGTATTCTAACCGTGCCAAAGTAGAGGCTGTTTTCTTGTAGCACATCATAAGGAGTCCTATAGGTATTTTAGATGAATTATGTTGGGAAATCACTGTCTTAGAATTCATTATAAAACCTGTTTAAATATATATATATATATATATATATATATATATATATATATATATATATATATATATATATATATATATATATATATATATATATATATATATATATATATATATATATATATATACAAAATGCACCCAGGATGCTGCATCTGGCAGGTTTTCAGTGTAAGCACTTTCTGGATTACTTTTTAAACACACTGCTGACATCAGAAAGGCTACAAGGCTTTCTTTCTAAACTTGCAGTCAGGTAACAGGTCTTCTCTTTTTCTCTCCCGAATAACAACACTGCAGTGACTCTTAAAACTCAGTCACAGATGGCTGAAACTTAACGGTAGTTCAGTAGCTTTCATCAAGATGTTTTGCATGTATTATATAGTTTTCTATGTCCAGTATTTTGTCACTGGGTGCTTTATGCTGTGCGTGCAAAGCTGGTTTCCATCAGTTGAGTCTATATTTATCCAGAGGGTGCCAGATGCTTGAGTCAAGATAACAAATCTGCCTTGATGTGGTATGAATCTGTATGTGAGGAGAAATTTATGTAAAGCATTAAACAGAACAAGAAAAATAACAAAAAAAAAAAAACAACATTTCCAATGGAGCCATCAAGGTCATAAATACTGGCTGTCCTTTTTAAATGCACATTTTTTTTCTCCATCACCCACAGAAATTATAACAAAGCATCCGCCTGTGTATTATATTACCAATTCACTTTCTACACAATTCAAAACCAAAATTAGGATTTTCTATAAAAGCTGTCCTTCTTTGTCCAAATCCAACAATAATCTGGGCTGTATCCTTTTAAAGAGAACTCACAAAAGTAAAATAAAATCCTGAATTTCAACTGTAATATGTTATTGAAGGACATAGTAAGACTTTACTTCTTTTGTGTGTGTTTTTATTGTCATGTAGTAAAGTCAAGGTCTGTGAAGGTACCCTATTTCTAAATAAATAAATCCAAGAACCACATAGAAAAAATACAAGAAAAAAAAAAGTAAAGTGAAAGAAACATGTATTTTACAACATTAGAGCATCACTTTTAGAACATTAGACCAAAATAAGTGCTGATACAGACACCCTGTAACATCCACATGATCCCTCTGAACATTATTCCTTATATTAGTACCATTCATTTATGGTACCTAACAACACACACACACACACACACACACACACACATATATATATATATATATATATATATATATATACATGGACCTTACAGACCTTGTACAGATTGTTGACTCACTGCCCTCACTATAACTGCTGCTGTCATTGTCTTGTAATGTGTGGAAATGACCAAAAATAATCACTTATGCAATCACTCACTAAAAGCTCCTTGATCAGCCACATAGTTTCCAAGCATGTGATTCTGAAAAATGTACTTGCAAAGTTTGTTCTTTGTTTGTTTCTTTGTTTCTTTGTTTGTTTCTTTTTGTTTCTTTGTTTGTTTCTTTGTTTGTTTCTTTGTTTCTTTGTTTGTTTCTTTGTTTGTTTCTTTGTTTCTTTGTTTGTTTCTTTGTTTGTTTCTTTGTTTGTTTCTTTGTTTCTTTGTTTGTTTGTTTGTTTGTTTGTTTGTTTCTTTCTTTCTTTCTTTCTTTCTTTCTTTCTTTCTTTCTTTCTTTCTTTCTTTCTTTCTTTCCTTCCTTCCTTCCTTCCTTCCTTCCTTCCTTCCTTCCTTCCTTCCTTCCTTCCTTCCTTCCTTCCTTCCTTCCTTCCTTCCTTTAGTCTCCATCAAAATAGAGCCGATTTTTCCAGGGATCCATTCCCAATATAAAACTAGTACATTAATTTTGCAATGTTTATCTTAATAATGGTTATTATTTTTTAGATTTGCATTATTAATCATATAAATTGTGATTGTCATGTACTTTGTGTATTGTTATGTTCTGTCTTTTGTGTTGTCCTTCTGTGTGGACCCCAGGAAGATTAAAGGGGATCCTTTTAAAGATGAAAAATGTAGCATTGTTTCATCATTGACTACAGATTTATTTTTTAAAAAAAACAACACGATTGCATATTAATATACAAGTATTACAAAGTATTACAAGCTGTCAAATGATTAAACATGTTAATCAAATTAATCACAGAGTTGCTGTGGATTAAATTAGATAAATATCATACATTTTTCAACTATATTGGTCACATTTTATTTTGTATGAGCAAACAGTCTCCAGAAGGAAGTGAATAAATCTACACTAAACACATTTGTCCAGGCTGGGTAATGCATTAGCCTCAGTAGAATTCCCAACTAACGTATGCTTCATGTTAATGTGGTATTTTAATCTGGAAGTGCTTCGGTGAATAGAAAGCTCATTCCTGCAGTGTGTCTAATACTTTATGTTGGTCAACGGTTCCCTTTTGGGGTTTTTTTTTGTTCTCATATTACCAACCAGAGGCCAGTATGTTGTTTAGTATCTTCCATCTTTATGGGTTGGTTCTGCTGCCTGTTACTACCTGATCAACTGACCATTAACACACACTAACTAACTGTACAAACTGCCCAAAATACGTTAGCAGACACATTCAGTCATTTTGCTGCAGACGGTTTGACAGCGTTACAATTTTTTTATCGGATTAATCGTGATGATGGATTAATCAACGTTAACCTCTTCATTTTTGACAACCCTACAACACATAGAAAAAAAACATCCAAAACATACTCATTCATTTAGCATTATTTCATCATTAGTTGCAAAATTTTTTAAAAAACCATATGATCATTTATTAACATCATTTGTGGTAGTAACAGAAGATTTGTTGAAGACTTATGGCTTGTTCTTTGCAGGTTTCCCCTCTGTATCACGAAACAGAGATGCCTACCAGTCCATTGACCAACAGGATGAGTCGAGCAGCTCAGCAAATCCTTTCAACCAGTCCCAAGACGGCAAACCTGCCCGCACATACTGAGAGAAGAAGCAGGCCATGAACAAGACGGTGTTTTCCTCTGACATTTTATACAACAGTCCAGTGCCCAGGAGCAGCTTTACAATCAGTTTCACATTTTCCTATATTTTCGTGCAGTTGCCTGTCAAAGTTTGCAGCAGCAAAAACCAACTTAATTACACTGGAACATCACTAATTCTGTGTTTGCATGTTATGAAGGAAGATGGCGTAATGAAATTCAATTGAATTGCTTACTTTGTGCACACTTAGCACTTGACTGTTGAATAAATACAGAGGAAATACTGCTCTCTTTTCCTATGCTGTATTACTGCTGTGAAGTCTACTATATTTAGTAGAGATGTGTTACATAGAATGGTTGTGTCTCCAGCAGATTTGTCAATCTACACCCTCCCCTTCCCTCCCAACTTAGATTTTAGTTTTGTTTTTGTACAAGTGTGTCACCTGAAGACATTAAGAGTTTTGCCATTTCCTGTGGTTCATTATATGTATTAGGTTTACCATATACAAGGAGTTATTATTTGCTTTATTTCACCAAATTGCTTCAAACACTGTCCACCAACTACACACAATAACTGACGTGTCCTTAAAGGTCCAGTTTGTAAGATTCATGATGATCTGGCATGTATTAATGTATCTTATAAACACCTGAGAATATAAATGTTTGCAGATTATTTGCTATGAATGAGACAATGAATCATTTATATATATATTTTTTTTACACCAGGTGGTCTCCAACCTTAATAATAATGATAATGGATTAGATTTCTATTGCATTTTTTCAAGGTATCCAAAGCTTATGTTATTGATCCATGATTCATTCACTCTCACATTCTCCCTCTGGTGGTGGTAAACTATGTTTGTAGCCACGCCTGCCTTGGGACAGACTGACAGAAGCATATCTGCAAATTCACACACATTCAAACAGCCCCTCTGACCACTACCGAATATTTATACACATTCATACATTAGTGTGAGTGGCACTGGAGGCAAAGAGGGTGAAGTGTCTTCCCCAAGGACACAACAGACTGACTAGGACAGATTATGGGTTCCTTAAATGTTGTAAAAATAATGAAAATGTAAATTTGTTGGTACCATATAGTGAGTGACTGTGGTTTTATCCAACATCATATACAATGCTGTTACTTGTAGCAGCGTACTGACATGCAAAGATGGATACATCATAAAAATAAATAATAGGTTAAGAAAAATCATATATAAGCATAAAGACAATGAATAGCCAAACAAACCTCATTTATTTTTATTGACTTATAGATGTTGCCCATTGGTACCGTAGGGCAATTGGAACAGTATACGATACATGCAACTGAGCTCATAAAAATTAAATGTTCTTACATTAGTTAAAACACATATTTGCAGACATCAGTCACTGAACAATGAACTCTATCACATCATTTATTACACAATGAATGATGTGCTTACTCTCAGTTTTAGTGTAGACTTGCATAATGAGGTTACAGTATAAGGAAATTAGACATTGTGGGCGAGTGGTTGCATCATTTGGATTTTTACATGGAGTTCTCTTTTGAAAATGTCAAGTGTGGTAGTTCTTGTTTCTGTGAATTGGAAATGTTGTCTTGATGTTTGACATTTGTCTTTATATTAAATGAATCTGTCGTTCATTCATTTTTCAAAATAAAACCAAAAATAAGACAATGAAACAAGTTCTTTCTTCACTGTTTGTTTCCAAAACCAAAATGAAAAAATGGATAACTATGTGTTTTTTACAATTTTCATTTTTGTGTTTAAATGAATCATGAAAAAAACAGATGTTTTCTGTTTTATCCAATTTTGACCTGAAGCAAGTTGAGAAAACCAGAAATGACCTTTGACCCGCAGTGACAAAAATGTAAACCTACGTCCTATTTGGGGAAACTAAGAGGGTCACCCTAAGACCTGAAGATATGACCACGGAGAAAATTTGTGTCATATACAATAATGATCTTAAAGTCCAATGAACATGTTTCTTTAAGTTGTTATGATTCATTTCCGGTTTACTTCATTTGCTTCAGGTCAAAATTGGATACAATGGGAAATGGCTGTTATCCATTGTTTTTATTATCCATTTAAACACAAAAATTTAAAATGAAAAAAAAAAAAAAAACGCATCGTTATCTGTTTTTTTCATTTTGGTTTTGAAAACAAATAATGAAGAAACAACTTATTTTTCATTGTCTTATTTTTGGTTTTATTTTGAAAAACCAATAAACAAACGCAGTGTTTCAACAGTACTTTCTATAACTTCATGGTTCATGATTTTGAGACACCTGACACAATTGCTTAGATATTTTTGTGATCAGTTATTTTTTAAAATACTTTGACCCAAATCAATAACCTCACTTTAACAAAATTCTGCGTTAAAAGTTAGTAGAAATAGTTGATGTTGAACGATGCTTGAAAAGTGTCTTTACATTCACACAAGTCACATAAAATCTTGAAATACATGCAAAGTGGTCAGAATTTCTCTCAGTTGTATGTTATTAAATATTCTATACACATATGGAGTACACTATTCATCTGACTAATTATCCATGTTTATCAAAATGTACCTTACCTAAATGTAAAGGTCAATTATTATTCAAGCTTTTCCATTTCTACAGTCTTTAAAAGTTGCATATGCTGAAACAAGGTGAATAATCATAATATGCAATATGATTATCAAGATTTGTTACTCCATTTAGAACATGATTTCCTTTGAAAGAACTATGGCTGAACAAAATATATGGTACATTTCACTCTGATTTTATATGAATTGCATATGTAGTTTTTTTTCCCTTTATTTCAAAGTTTCCTCTGGAGAATTTCTGTACCACATGATTTGTTTTTTTCTCAGACTACACAACGGTATTGTGTAATTGTATGAATAAACAAAGCTTTATAACAGGGGCAGTCCTTGTGCACTTTTGCATCTGTATGAAAAAATATATTTAATATTTTGCCACTGATAAGTCAATTTTATATCTGTTATTTCTTTCTTTTTACTAAATTGTTTCCTCTCCTCAGCTTGTTGATATGTTAATTATATATATTTTATTTATTTAAGCTGAAAAGACCCTTCTCACTTTTGCTTGTTCACTAGACATTACCATAGACATACTGCATTCACTTTTTATTCATTTTTCATATTTAAAATGTCTTCAAACTGCCAGAACCATAACAGCATCTATATACAGTACAGGGTCTTCACAGATCCTTAAAAAAAAAATCGGATTTACAACATTTTTAATGCCAGGTGAATGACAAGAGAATACGGACTGGGAACAATATTATATATATTGTGCTATACAATATGATATAATCTTATACTATAATCATTCATTCATTCATTATCCGAACCCGCTTTTATCCTCACTAGGGTCGCGGGGGTCACTGGGGGCTTAATCCAGCTACAATGGGTACACCCTTTATGAGACGCCAGTTCATCACAGGGCTGACATATATAGACAAACAATCACTCTCACATTCACACCTATGGCCAATTTTAGATTAACCAATTAACCTATTAGTGCATGCATGTCTTTTGGATGGTGGGAGGAAACCGGAGTGCCCGGCGAAAACCCACGCAGACACGGGGAGGACATGCAAACTCCACACAGAAAGGTCTGGTGTGGGATTCTTATACTATAATATTATACTATAATAAAAGACTCTAAAACAGACATCCCAAGTTCCAAAAACTCATTTCAGGGAGATGCTTATCGACCCCCCCCCCCCCCACACACACACACACACACACACACACACTTATTGAAGGCTTATTGGAGTCCAGAGGTCACATGACCCACACACTATTGAACAAAAAACGTGTAATTTGAGTAAGCATTTGCTAGAAAATTAATAAGTAATTATTCCTTTATTTATGTATTGATTCATTGATTCATTTTTTTAGTTATTTATTTATACATTTGATTTAATGGAGAAAAGTGTCTTGCCGGTGAATTTATTTTGTGATGATCCCTAAACTCCGCTCCTGAAGCCTCTCCAGTAGGGTAAGGCTGAGCGGACAGCTGCTGATGCTTGTGGAGAAGGTGCACATCTGTCAAATATCAGACTTAAGCAGCTCACTGGGCATCGGAGAGTCGGTGGAGAGGTGTCTTTACCATAAAGTCTGTAAAAAAAAGTGAACCATTGAAGTGAACCAGTGCATCAGTGAACCACTATTAATATCAGGGAGACTCCTGGAACTACCGGGAGACTTGGGATGTCTGCTAAGGCACCTATCAAAATAAAATGTAGACTGTTCATTTGGATTTGAATTGACGCCAAAACACGTCAATGGCAGTGAATGAGTTATGGTCTTAAAAAGCATTATATTTTGCTATTTTTTAAGTATGGCATTGCATTTCACATATGAGGTATTACATTTCATCTGGGTAGCCTACGGTTAATGAAAAACATACATCTGGAGTTTTTTTCCCGCGCTAGTTATTTATTTAGCTAGCGTCATTTGTTATCAAGATGTTGAAAAAGTAGATGGAAGCTCTATCATAGAGCTGTTGTGTGTCTAATAGTGCAGGAATCACACTGCAGAGGGCAGTGTGTCCTTTTAGCAGCTTTTACGTCACTTAGTAGAACAGACAAAGAAGAAGTGGTTGGAACAGACATACATGAACATGGGCCCAGATGAGGAAGTGCAAGTTCAGTGATAAGTGTGTTTGAGGAGCTGAAATACAACAGTTGGTTAGAAAAAAAAACAATGTGGGAATATGTATTACTACTATGTAAAGTATGTGGTAAAGACATGACATTAGGAACAATGGGCTGTAAAGGCAACACCAGCTTTGGCTTTAGTGTCTCTGGGTCCCAGTAAGAGTGATCATTCGTCCGGACAGTCTGGTTTTCGTGCCATCTGTCCGGTCGTCTGTCAAGATTGTTGTTAAAGATGATCTGGTTCCGTACCAACCCAATAGAACCCTTCGTTCTCAGAATGCAGGTTTATTGAAAGTTCCTAGGGTTTCTAAAAGTACAGTAGGAGCTAGAGCCTTTAGTTATCAGGCCCCTGTCTTATGGAATCAGTTTCCCTTTAATATTAAAGATGCCGACACAGTCTCTACATTTAAAATTAGGCTTAAAACATTCCTGTTCGAGAAAGCCTATGATCAGGTTAGTTAAAAAATTATGTGGTGTATGAGTCACAGTTCAGTCTAGGCTGCCCTAGGAGTTAGAATGCTGGGGAAGTACAGTACACTGAGTTCCTTCTTTCTTCTCTTTCTCTCCCTCACACCTGTTTCTGTAACTTTTACAACCTATCTTTCATACCAAGTCTGTTCATGACTAGTCACCTGGTGTCCCCTTCCCCCCCTGGGGGGAGTGGTGGTTTTCCTGACAGTGTCTGCACGGGAGCCATGGACGACAGGATCTGCAGTTTCTCGCCTGTGCTGACCTGTGACCCCGGACCACTGCCCCTGCCTGTCTGGACCAGCCCCCCTTCCTGCATTTATACATGGACGTTCATCTATAGCCTGTCCGTCCATGGGAGTGGATCTCTCCTTCAATGTGGTTCTCCTCGAGACTTCTTCTTTTTCCCACTGGGTTTTGAAGTTTTTTCTTGCCGAGAAGGAGGGTCTAAGGACATGTATCTCTGTAGTTAATTGTGTTTTTGTAAAGCCCTTTGAGACGACTTTGTTGTGATTTAGGGCTTTATAAATAAAATTGAATTGAATTGAATTGAAGTGTCTGGCTTTTTCACATTTTGTCCTCCTTTCATACAATCGTCCGCCACTGGTTGCATTAATCATCATAAATCCCCACCCGTTATTTACACTTGCTACTCTGTGATGTTTACAGGCAGATAGCATGTCTAACTTTAGGGCTTGTGTCCTCCTTTTTGGACACAAGTGTCCTCCTCTCCTCTTACATGCCAGTGGTCACCCTACTCCCAGCACAAGTGCTTTAGCTACATTTGCTCCAACCACTATGCTAATACTGTTGGTTCTGCAGACGATATGCTTTGAACTTAACCTAGGGTGTGGTTTTTTTAACTGCACATATTTGTTCTGCGATAGTAGTCTTATTTTTTAGACTCAAAGGTCTTAAAATGGTCTTAAAAAACATATTTGCTTGTCAGAGATGTGCAAAGACCCTGCAGTTGTACCTCAACTTACAAAATTAATTAGATCCAGAAGAGGTTAAATAGTCTCATTCCAAGGCCCCAAATACTACCCCCCCAGACCCTTTATTATTTAAAAATTTACCGATTTTGTATGAAATATGTGTTAAAAGTAAAATAAAATGTAGATTTAGATTTTAGATTGAATTTATTGGTCTCAGTGGGTACATGTGTCTTCACTGACTGAACATTAAACATTAAACCATTAAAATGAACAAGACGTGCAAATCATTTACATACAATTGTGGTTGTCTTAATTGTCAATTTCACTTTCAACAATGTTTGTTGAACGTTTGGTGAAGTATCGATCCAAAGACGATTGCATTTGATGACTTTTCATGTGTGTCGCTTTTAAGTCATCCTTCCATAGACAGGTTTCGGCCATATTCCTTTGTGATCTCACTCAACCACGTGCCACTTTAATAATTTTTTATCATCAGCTGTTTCACTTCTATTGATAATGCAGCCCACTTCTTCTTTTCACTTTCTTTGGGCTCATGATGAATAATGAATATGTACTGTCATAAAGTTTCAATGAGCACACTGGGAAAAACTCAGGAAACAACAGTAACTCTGTGATGAATGAGGGTCAAAGGGTAGCATCATGGGTATCTCCCTCATAGCCAATAGGATGCTACATACAGTAGTACATTACATAGTTATGTACAGTACATACAGTAATGTACATATTTATGTCTCTGGGCTTTCGTTTCATAAATTGAATTTTCTTTCGTATTCAGACACGAAAAATTGACGTAAAGGTTTTTTTTACTTGAATTATTCATTAACTACGTCTTTCATAAGTTGAGGTATGACTGTACTTAGTTTAAGCTTAGAATAAACTAAACATATTAAGAAGTCTTCATGTTGAAGATGTATTGTCTAATTTCTTATTCTAATTGGATAACATAAATGAGACTAATAACACATGACACACCTGCCATATAGAACAGCTCATTTTAATTTTATGAACTCCAGTTTAACAAATAGTACCTGCAATGAATTACACAGGTTATTGAAATAATAGATGAAGTGAACTTCATTCCAAGGTTTCCAGCCTTGGTGGCTTTTATTATTGAGAGGTAATAACTGCTTAACATGAGTATCTGGAAGCCTTCAAGGTGGAGTCTTGTCATCTGTATGTGCAGTATATAGTGCCTTATAAATACACCAATGGAAATAAAACAGCAGCAGTTATGTCACATTTACAGTATACATACATAAAGTCTACAAAAGGTGTGTAGGACAGTTACAATATAGTCTGACACCACAACTGTTTAATGGCATCTATATGAATATAAAACATGTTAGAGCAAAGACAGAAAATAAAATCATGTTATCCTTGACTGAGTCATTGAACAATAACTTTACAGATTGTAACTCCATATGTTATTTGTATGTGAGGTTGAAGTGTGTGTGTGTGTGTGTGTATGTGTATGTGTGTGTGCGTGCGCGAAAATGTGGAGTGTGAAGGCAACAGTGGCTCCAGCAGATACCAGGAACAACATCAGAGATCTGTGTCCAAAAGAGCACATATCTAGGAACAGCTAAGATCCTAGGCAATTGGTTAATCTTAATTACCCATAGGTGTGAATGTGAGAGTGATTGTTTGTCTATATATGTTCAGCCCTGCGATGAACTGGCGTCTCATACAGGGTGTACCCCGCCTTCGCCCATTGTAGCTGGATTAGGCCCCAGTGACCCCCGCGACCCTAGTGAGGATAAAGCGGGTTCAGATAATGAATGAATGAATATATATATCTCATAATCCCAAAAACTCAAAAACAAAATTTAAATATTGTTTAAAAGTGAGTTGTCTGAAGGTGTAAAACCTAATCAGTAAAATCTTAACAAATGAAAGCTTTAAATATGTTGATTCACAAACTATTTGTCTATAAAATGTACATTTCACCTTCAAAGTTAAAATACAGAAATGCACTTTTTCATGATATTGTAATTTTCCAAGTAGTACGCTGTGTGTGTGTGTGTGTGTGTGTGTGTGTGTGTGTGTGTGTGTGTGTGTGTGTGTGTGTTTGTGTGTAATCTCTGTCAAATGTTTAAAATGTTTGATCACGGGGTTGTTTTAGATTCATTTTGATTAATCATGATTAAGACATTTTACATTGGTCAACTATTTCATCTCGGGGTAGTTACTCAAATTTTCCACAAAATTTGCAAAAATAGACTAAGAAACAAAAAAATATAGAGAAAAAAACAGACAAAATATGTTAAAATCCACTAAAAAGGGTATGAAAAAATCCAAACCCTATTGAAAAACAATTCTCAAATCCAGAAAAAACCATGTAAAAATATAATATCCAAACAAGCAGAAATGACCATGTTTATTCAACACCTTCGACCTTTTCCATAAAACAACTGTAAAAAAACTCTTCCATTTAATTGCGTTAAAATTTGTAATCAGATTGACGACGGATTATTCTGTGTTAATGCATTCATTTTGACAACCCCAGTAAAAACTAAAAGCTGCTGTGAAGGACTTTTTTATTCAGGCAAAAAAAAAAAATAGTCTTAGAAACACAGGAGTAATTCAAGGTGAACTCTCCAACACCTGCTTCCAACACAGTGACAGAGACGGCCCTTATTTTCAACACAGGTATAAAGATAATAACGAGGACCTAGACTGATGGCTTCAGCAAACACAAGGAGAAGGTTATTTACATTACATAGACGGAGCTAAACTGGGTTTGCTCAGAGCCGCTGCGTCTCAGAAAATATTGGGGTCACGCTGGCCTTAAGGAACAGTGGTGCTCTGCAGAGGAGTCAGAGGTGCAGATTCATTAAAAATACATTTGTGACAGCAGAGTAACAAATGGCCGTACCTCTGCTCTGGTCCTGTACTCCCTCCCCATGGTCATTCATCATCTGCACTCATTGAACTACCAGGGCCATGTTCACTGTTCATTATTCTCTCTCTCTCTCTCTCTCTCCCTCAGTCTCTGCTGTGCTCTCCTACCTACTGCTTGAGGGGGGTGGGGGGTGGGGGGGGTGGGGGGGGGGGGTTAAACTACAAAGGTTATTTGAAACCAAGGAAAAAAAGAAAATAAAGAAGTTTTTTTTAGATACCCTCATGGTAAATTAATAGGGTAAGTTCACAAAGCAGGTGGTTGGTATTTATTTAACAATTACAAGAGGTTACATTAAAAGAGTTATAATGAAAATGACAATTATGAAAATATGACAGAGAGGACCCTTCCCCCAATTTTTAAACTCTACATCACATAGATATATTAAAAATAGAACAGAAAGATAAGGGGGGGGGGGGATGAAAGTTTAATGATCTCTGTGAAAAATTGGGTCACTGACGAAAGGAATAAAATACTGTTAAATTTCAAAGAATACAATTAGTGCAAACAGAGCAGATAAACCCACTAATGGTTATATAATGAAAGAGGAAATAGAGTTAGGAGTCTTAATTATGATTCATGCAGGATTCTAAATGTTACATGCAAATAAGATCTTACAGGATTCAAACATTTTAGAGGTGAGTGTGTTTTTATATAAAGTCTTTGGTCATCTTAAACTTTGTTTTCATGAGATTAAAATCACCACATGTGTTTGCTTCTCCCCTTTTTTTTTTTTTTTCTTCAGATACAACAAGAAATTACAGTAAATATGTACACGGCCATAAAAGCTGAATGAAATGTGTTCTAAAAGTTAGAGTCAGTATATATTGTGACCTTTGACCCTCATGAAGAGAAGCAGCACAAACAAGCTGAAACATCTGATGTGTGTTGAATGAAACCTGATATAAAACATTTCAAAATGATTGCAATAAATAAAAGTGTTACCAACTTAGTTTTTTCCCATTTATTGTTGAATGTACAGTCCATATATTCAAATTGTATCTTAATACAGAGAACAAATGCATGTGTTATCATTGCAAAATTGATATATGATTTTGTGCAGTGCTGTATATTATCTAAAGAAAGTCCTGTTTGGTGTTTTAAAGGTGTCATTCCATGGTTATTTCATTAATATTACCATGTTCTCCATTGTTAATGAATATATTGTGTGTTGGTTCTATTTAAAAAAAAACATCCAGATTGCTTTGTTTCCAGCTGTTTTTGGAGGATAGAAAAATGACTTGAGGTTGAACAACAGTTTACCGTTACTTCCTCATACATGTCCATGACGCGGTAACAAGGCGTCTCTGATTGGCTCAGAATGCGTGAAGGAACTCTCCTCTGTCTCTGTGTATGTTTACCTTACCAGAGTAGCATCCAGCTAGGTTTCGTGCCGTCGCTTGTTTTGAAAAATGCGCATGAACCAGTTTGATCCGCCATTTTTTTTTTTTCAATCTTGTGCAGCAGCTCTTGTAGATGCTAATGCTAATGCTACTTCAGATTCGCTGCAATGGGGGACGAGCTTAACCCCACATGAGTGACGCCAATGTCTCTCATGACGTGTAGTGGACAGACTTTTTCTGAGTGGGTTGTTTCTCTGTGGAGGTGACACACCACACAGCATTTGTTGGTAACTCAGGGTGACCCATAAGATTCCAAAATGAGCGTAGAAAAGTGGTTTTCAGCGGAATGACACCTTTAAAAACAAATGGGAAGGTAAAAAAAAATGTTGATGTCCAGCTGTTTAAGACTAACTTCATTAGAACTGAAGTTTCATTTATTTTTCTTTAAATGTTTTAAACCTTTCACCACTAATCAGTCCACCATATTCTCTACTGTTGTAACAAATGAATTTCCTGTAAGGGATCAATAAAGGTCTATTCAATGTTTAGTTGCTCTTTACATTTAGCATCTTTTCATTGTTGTCAGTTTTGTTGTGAAGGGGTGGGATTTCATAAGTTTTATTTCCTCCCACTCCTTTTTCGAATTATATGAAAAATATGACTGATGTGTCATTTATTTATTTATTTCTGAGTTTGTTTTCTTACTTGGTTGTTCATTTGTTTTTCTTTAATCTTTAATACAATCAAACTAAAGTAAAGTAAATTAAAGTAAAATAAAGTAAAGTAAAGTAAACTGAACTGAACTAAACTAAACTAAACTAAACTAAACTAAACTAAACTAAACTAAACTAAACTAAACTAAGCCTTAGATCAGGGGTCTCAAACGTGTGACATGGGGATGAAGTGTCTAATAATCTATGAAATTACTCCATACTTTTTTCTGTTTTTTTTTTTTTTTTTTACCTATAAATGATGATAACTTAAAATGTTTGTCATTGTTTGACTGCACAAAACAATATTAACCATTTAAACTTCCACTCAATTTCACCTAAATTTCGTAATAAAGTCAATTGAATCTTGTTCTTGAACTATTTGAATAACATGCAGTTGGTGTTTGATTATATTATAAATGAAAATATTAAGATGAAAACTGGGATATTATGGATATCAATTAATGTTTTGATGAATTATGGATAACATATGGACTACATTTGGACAATTCTTTACATTTGTTTTAGATGTTTTTGTTGGATATGACTGTGTTTGTTAGAATATGGTTCCTCTGTGGATAATTATGAGACATAAAGGTTCACATCTGCTGTTTGACATTTGTATTGATTGTACCTGCTGTGGATATTTTATCAGAAAGTGGCTTATATCTTGCAACGTGTGAGAATGTGTGAAAAAAATTTGAGCCAAACTGTGTTTGCATGGAAGTGATTAGGGCATGTCTTTTCGCTTATATGAAATCTAATATTTTTATACATCTTCTAAAGTTCTAAACAACATCACACTTATGTGGTAGTAAGTAGACGGTCCCTAAAGACAAACTCAAGTGTCCTGAGGTCTAGTGTGTGTCTGTTCAGAGTTATTTTTTTCCCATAAATCTCACAATTTTCTCAAACTGTAACAGTACCAAATAAATCCACTCTCAACATGTGGATTTATTTCTACGTATAGAAAGTTCCATCAGCTACAAGTGTTTTTTTGCAGTGTTTATTTCATTCCATTTCACACAACATACAAAACCAATCAGGATTTGCTGACCTCTGTTTCTGTTGTCTGCTGTGGACTGTCAGGTAATTGGAATACATTTTGATGCTGTTATCATGGGTGACAGATGTGCGAGGCCAGTGTGTGAAAAGGTCAAGGGTCGTCAGAGCTGTCCCAGGGGACTCTAGATGCCAGAGGCGTAAAAATGTCACTCCTGAATCTATTTGGCGCGTGTGGACCGGTTTAATCTCGAGGGGATTTTTGAAACGTTTGTTATAGTTTTCTTCCAGGTGGCCACACGAGGTAGTGGGTTAAGATCTCAGAGATAGAAACTATATTTTTCCATTACTTACTGGCCTAAGGTCTTGCATCTAGGGTGAGGTCTCCACTCTGGAAGGTCCTCTGATCCTTTTTTTCCTTTTCACCTAACTTAATTAGAGACATGTAGGTCAAAGCGTGTCAGTATTCTTTATCACTCACTGGGCCGATGCTGTATAATTAACCCTGGAGTCACACCCAAGTCTGACCCCAGCACCTCTCAGGGTCAGATTTGTATTCCCCATCTTTAGTCGAAGAGAAGAAAATGTAGCATTAGCATTTTCTTGTTACTTATTTTATAATATTTAAATACACTGATGTTTTGAAAGCTTAACCCATACAAATCCAGTGTTACTTTTATAGCAGTTCCTAAATGAACTGGATTAATTTCTTTATATTTTACCTTTCTTAAATGATTCATCACCATTCATTCTAATATTGTTTTCTGTATTTTGTGTTTGATTTTTTTTTTTTTTTGCTATGAATATCTAGTATTTTCCTACATTTACTTTTCTGATTATATAGATGTTCACAAAAGCTCAGAGTAAAGCTGAGAGGTATTAGATCAAAAACAGACCTACATTCACCAAAATTTAATGGGATCTATTCTGGTCTACTCTTACACCTTTCCTGAAAATTTCATGGAAATGTGTCCATTAAGTTTTTTTTGGGGGGGGGGTTTGCATAAAGTTGCTGATAAACAGTCAAAAAAGTTAAATATTATTACCCCAAAACAATACCCCTCTCCCCTTTTTAGGGTGTGGAGTAAGAAAACAAACAAACAAACAAACAAACAAACAAAAACCACTAGCAAAAAAAAAGGAAGGGAAATGTGAAGAGATGAAAGCACTAGCTAATATAAATAGAATATACTAATTAAATAGAAAAAGTACAAGATGTGCTATTTTACAAATCCACAGGAAATTGAAGTAATTGAAGAGATATGAAATGTGAAGTAGTCATGTAGATTTTCATAAAAATTCACATTAAAGTTGAGGATTATTTTCTAAAATCCCTCTATCATTAACTGAACATAAAAACAAATATTTCCATCCACTGTCATTGATCCAAGTCCATGGGTTTTACTGGTGAATAAATGTTGTTGAAGATGACTGTGTTTCCATGGTAACTACGAACATCTAAATGGCTCATATCTAATCACCATGAAAAGATGATTATCTGCATTTTACACCAATTATTTACATGTATTGATAGAATTAGTGGGTGAACAGATATTAATCAGCAGATGGTTTTGGTTGACAGTGAATGTTTGATTCTTTATGGGTTAATATTATACAATGGTGGGCAATGGTTTAGGAGCAGGTCATCTAATAATTGAAGGGTTGGTGGTTTGAATCCTGTTCAGTCCCAGTCGTGCTGTTGTATTTTGGGTAAGACTTGCCTCCAGTGGTGCTGCTCACACTGATAAATGGATGCATATGAATGTTGGGTGGTGGTTAGAGGGGTCATTGGCATGAATTAGCAGCCACACTTCCATCAGTCTGCCCCAGGGCAGCTGTGGCTACATATGTAGTTTAACACCACCAGAGGGAGAACACAAGAGTGAAAGAATAATGGATTCAATGTAAGCGCTTTGACTATGCATTCATAGAAAACTTCACCATAAATCTAACACATTATTATTATTATTATTATTATTATAAAGAAAAGGAGCATTCTTAAAACTATGGGAGCATGTTGTTTGCTTATGTACTTCATATTGTTCCTCACTGACAAATAGGTTATTGTGCTCCAGTTTCCTATATGCCTTAGCAACAATGAACTGTTGTGTGAGTGCAAGAGCAGGAATACAATCCTTATTCATACTGCTGTTACTTCAGAAAGCTGCAAGTATAAGGGTTTCTTGGATTTGATTGTAGTATTGATCATAAACATTTAGAACCAAGAGCCAAGAAAAGGCAGAATATATATATATTTATTTATTTATTTTAATGCAGAAAACTTACTGAGTCTCAGTCTTCGAAACGTTTGTTAAGTCCACATACAGTATGTGCTGTAGGTTTTCTGTGTAAATATCTCTAAGTTGTTCTTGTCACAATCCTATTATTTCTCATGCATCATCAACAAGAATCCCTTTAAAATCTTATTTGATTTCAGAAATACGAGTCACTGTAATTGAGACATTTCTTAGTGCAGTAAGAGTCTGCAGTCCTGAGGCTAACAAAGCCATTCTTTCAAAACCTCCTCAGGGATTGTCACTAATGCAATAACAGACCTGACAAATTGAGTTCCTTTTATTGCATCCAGCTACAATGGCAGCCAGCGAGCATGTCCTTGACTCGGAGGAATCACAGGTGTGAGTCAGAGGATGTGTCAAGCCTGCATGTATGGAAGGCTCAGGAGAGGCAGCCCGGCAGCTCCTTATTAATCAACAGCTTAATGGTGAGCAGACCGTACCCACCCCCACCAACACGCCCACCCCCACCCCATCGTCAGCCCTATCCCACTCCATCCTTCTTCTTCCTCCTCCTGTTTTGTTTAGCCACAGATTTCTATTCTGGACCAGAGCTCAGTGTGAATGAATCATTATCACTTCTATTAAATGACCTGTTTTTTTTTTTTTACACTGTTCAAAGAGAGACAAAATAAAAGCACAGCTGGATTCAACTTCATTTTAGCCAAAATGAGAAAATAAACTCAGACAATGAATACGCCATAATAATATGTTTTTGTCCAGTTTAATGGATGATGTTTGACTGACCCACAATGTGTTAAATAGCATAGTCTTGTAAAAAAAAAAAAAAAAACCCACTAGGGAACAATTTGATTTTTTTCTTTCCTTTGAGTTAGATTTGCATATGGATTTAAAACTCAAATGAGCATGCTGATTCCAAAACTGCAGTCAGTTTTTTTCTATCATGTCAACTTTTTCTCCACTGCTTATCCTCCAGATACTATGGGATTATGTCAGATCTTGAGAATAATGCTTGGTTATCATTCATGGAAGTTATCACAAACTTTCTTGGAAATTATTTCAATTATTTAACAACCATAATTCAATTAACTTTATTAATCCATCTCCCTTTTGCTAAATGAATTAAAAACACAACTATTTAAATGATTAATTCTCTCCCACAAGTATTAACCTACAGTCCATCTTATAGTTAACTCATCTTAAAGGTGTTTTATGCGTATGACCAGAGCTACAGGTAAAGTGTCATGAGAAAACTTTTTATGATTTGGTCCTATATGTGTATAATTTGATTTTATTGATTTATCCCAGGTGTGTATTCACTGTCCATAAAGTTGAAATGAAAATATTTTTTAACCTATTCTCACAAAAATGTCATTTATTCTTCATAAAGTGTTACTGGGACAAACATCGTCATTGATGTGTATAAATTAGTGCTGTCAAAATAAACACATTCATACAGATTAATCCATCATTATGATTCATCTGAATACAATTTTAACACAATTAAATGGAATAATTGCTTATCGTCGTTTTTATTTTAAGTTGTTTAGTTGAAGGTGTTGAATAAATACGTTAATTGCATACATATTCATATTTTTATCTATGTTTTCAGTGTTTTTTTCCCCTCTATTTTAGAAGAGTGAAAATGTTTTGAAGTTTTCATCAATATTTTCTTTTTTAGTGGATCTGTATTATATTTTTTCTCCACATTTTTGTGGGAAATTTAAATTAAAGAAAAAAACCAACCCAGACAGAACAGTCGACGGACATAAAGTGTTTTCTTTTCACTAAAGCACTTCCAATTGAAACCACATTAACCCAAAGCATACATTAATAGTCTGGGATTTCACAAGCACTTCAGCTAAGGCATCACCCAGCCTGCAACAAACATGTTAAGTGCAGTTATATTCCCTTCTTTTTAGAACCTGAATTAAATGCAATTAATACAGATGAAAAATGTATATTTAATCATGATTATCCAAAATTAATCCAAACCAACCCTGTGATTAATCTCATTAACATTTTAATCATTTATTAGCCCTAGTATAAATAGGAATAAAAAAGACTATGGTGAAAAAACTAAATTAATTAAACTTTATGGCATAGTGTATTTACCTAATCATTAAAGATTTTTTCATAATGTTTAAGTCATTTAGCTTATATTTTACATTATTTAAGTTGGTTATTATTATTTTATTTTCTGTAGAGCCCATTTGGTGTGTATATTTTAATATCATATGTTAAATGTTATTGCAATATACATGTGTTTTACTGTTTCTATTATTTTTCCTCTATCCTGTTTAATTAAATTGTTCTGTACAACAGATCAATAAGAATATAATGTTTAATATAATGCCATATATATGTTTTAATTAGATCTTAATGCATGGTACATCATATTACCAAGTCCAGATTGTAAATCACTCGGAAGCAAATTACCGATATTAATTTGACTTGACCTGATCTGTTGAAGATAGCGACAAGATAAATTAAAGAAATTGATAGGAAGAAAAGATAAGTACAAAAAGAGAGGTGGTTTTCTGCAGAGCAAACTCCTTAAACCTGCTGACACTGATATGTGTGATGACGTTTGGAGGCAAACTAAAGAGAATATGTTTCTTTTCTTGCAGGTGTACACAGTGCCTCACCATGCTGGACTACTGAGCGTGAGTGTGGGATTATAACACACTCAGTTACATTCACACACTTCTGTAATTTCAGTGTTTCCTCTTTTGGCAACTAGATGTAGGAACTGCAGGAGGAAAAAGCGGCAGCTGGAGCCACCCTAGAAAGACTGTCTCAATTTGAAGGTGACTGAAGCATGGGATGATACACATGACACATATCAACGTGTGACCTCCACTGACACCCAGAATGACACACACATCATTACATTTGCTGTGCTCCATCTGTGCTGTCACACCGGTTCAACAATCTTCTGGGTGAACTGAGTTACAGGCAGTCATCCATCATCAGCCTGAAGCTTTCAAAAATGTTTTATGCAAAGAAAAGATACTGCGAAGGCAATTCACACATCCGCAAAAACATATTCACACTCTGAGCATACTTATCATTTCAACAGCCAATCACAAACAAAGGACATTTCCTTTTCTGTTCTCCCATTAAAGCAGTCCGTGGTTCCTACGTAATTCTTAATGACAGTGTTATCTTTGAGCATTTCAGGCCCTGTCAGCAGCGAGTCTTTGACGTCCGTATATGTATGTATGTCCCGTTAGCGCCGGCGGAATTTGTCCATGAGCTCACCTTGGTGCATTTGACAGTTACGTACACTTCAATATCTGGACAGCAGAGGAAGTTGCATCCCATCCGGGGCTTGTTATACTTGTATTAAGGCTCATCGCTGCACAGGGACAGGCAGGGGATGAGAGGGGAGGGACAGGTGTGTGTGTGTGTGTGTGTGTGTGAGGGGGGCAGAAATCAAATGACAGTGTTTATGAAGGCATTTCATTGTGGCTGGATGTCTCTGCGGGGACCCTTTGCTTGCCCAGACGGTTGGTTTTCTCCCCTGACTCGAGGATCAGCGGATGGTTGTTCTTGTCTCTGTCTTGGTTTGTGACAGAAGCCTGGTTGTCACTGTCAACAAAAATAAATGAGGTGCTTTACTCCGACATCACAAAAACAATACAGTGAAAGTCTTATTATTTTTGTGGCAAGGACTTTGGTTGCACAACTTTATGAAACACCAACGCTACTAAATGTCAATGATTCAGAGAACATTTAAAAAAGGTCTTTTTTGGTAAAATGTTTGCTGATTTATTGACTGATTTTGTGTTTAATTAACACAATTAAAAATATATTTCCTTGAATACTGGCTGTAAAACTGTACTGTCTGTTTTTATATTATTATTTATATTATAAATGACTGTTTTTTAAGATTTATCAGCGTAGTCTGATTAGGTTCATACCGTCTACTGAAAATATAAATATTTCATATTCTCTTTTGTCAGACAGAAAAGTTACATTTTGCCCTGACACATCACAGTAACATCAAGTGACCCTGAAAAAGGCTATAGGCTTTAAGCAGAAAATTGACTTTTTCTATCTTTATACATCATGTCAATAATCAGCACTACAATGGGTTGTGATGTGACTTTGTAACATGTTCTTTCTTTTCTTATTTTAACTGTATGTTGTAATGCCTCTTGGCCAAGTTGTCATTGAACTAGTTCTCAGTTTATCCTTTATTTTACGAGGTAGGTTAATAACAAAAAAATATAAAAATAATGACCATGTAGAATGGAATCTAATATATGCTATACATACAAAATTACCTGCATTTATGTACATAGGCATTTTTCAAACTTGGGGTTGGGACCCCATGTGGGGTCACCTGAAATTCAAATGGCACTGCCTAAAAATTTCTAGTAATTGATTAAAAAAAAAAAAAAAAAAAACTTACCCTCACTTCCCCTTTGGGCGGCAGGGTAATGAAAATGTAATAAAAAATATACGGTAACGACAAAATTGTGAAGCTGAAGCACCGTGATACTGTTAATTGAATATTCATTGTGGTCACTTTCAGATGCTGCAGCTGTTTCATAATTCACGGTTACCGTTTGTTCGGTATTAATTATTAGCCTTGTAACTACAAACTGGACTGACTGTACATATCCTGACCAAAGAAATAAAATTCTTACTTACATTTACACCAGGTTTTTCTGTTTCTGTCCATAATAATGTACATTATATATCTAAAATTAAAGTTCATTTGAAACATAGTATAGCAAACTATTACATGATCAGAAATAAATGAATTTTAACAACAACAAAAAAGGTCTCCGCATTGAATGTCTGGGGTCGCCAGAAATTTGTGACGTTAAAATGGGGTCATGAGCCAAAAAAGGTTGAGAACCACTAACCTCGACATAGTGTAGTGCCAACCTTTTATTCAAGCTTTCCTTGACATGATTTTAATAATAGTAATAATGAAGTTGCACTTTTCAAGGCACCCAAAGTGCTTCACATTATTAACCCATTATTCATTCACTCTCACATTCTCCCTCTGGTGGTGGTAAACTATGTTTGTAGCCACAGTTGCCCTGGGGCAGACTGACAGACACGTGGCTGCCAACTTGCACCTATGGCCTCTCTGCTCACCACCAAATATTTAAGTGGTATTGGAGGAAAGGAGTGTGAAGTGCCTTGCTGAAGGACACAACAGACTGATTAGGACAGAGTGGGATTCTAACTGCTAACCCTTCAGTTATTGGACAACCTGCTCTACCTCCTGAACCACAGCTGCATAGTGTTACATTATCAGTCATTGTCATTAGCATCATTAGCCTCATAGCTCAAAGGTCTTCAACTCTGGTCCTCAGGTCCACTGTCCTGCATGTTTTAGATGTCACCCTGCTCCTACACACCTGATTCACAGCAGTGGGCCGTTATTAAGCTTCAGCAGAACTTGATAATGAGCTGATCATTTGAATCAGGTGTGTTGGAGCAGGATGACATCTAAAACATACAGTACAATAGGTTGAAGACCTCTGTCATAGCTTATTTGCTCAAGTCATATTTTTGGCCAAGTTGAGATGCGTATCTGCCAGTGATGCGCGGGCTGAACTGAAGTGAGTGGGTGCGGGTCATTGAAGAATATTTTTAATGATATTTGGGTTGTGGTCGGTTGGGTCTTTTGTGATAAACATTAAAATAACCTGGTAAATACGCTTTATTAACTGAATTTCCGTGATGGTGACGTACGATGTAAGAAGTATCCTAAGGTATGGAGGGAGTAAGAGAGAAAGTCAAGTTGGGAGAGTGGAAGCTCCAGCAACATACAAACAAAAAAAGTAAGGTTTGGGACACATTCACTAATATTTTTAAAAAGGATGAGCGTCCCCGAGTGTTTTCTTTTCTGTGGAAACCAGGTTCAAATGGCTCTTTGGGTGTTACAGGTTACAGATACTGAATGATGAAGCAGGACAAACATATTTTCTTAACATATCTAACTTACAAGAAGTTATATCAAATTTTAACACCGAAATAAATGCAGGTATATGTGTAAGGTCATGTGACATTCATAACGACCACTGACTACTTTTTAAAAACGTGGATCAAGAAGCAGGTCGGGTCTGTCCTTTTCAAATATATTGCCTGTGGTCTGAGTTGCGGGCGGGTTAGTTAAAAAAAGCGGTCGGTTGCGAGTCATTTATACATCGACCCACGCCTCACTGATATCTACATAACTTTACACCCCTAAAACTGCTGATTCATTTTGCATCATTGGCTATATCCTGAAAAAAATATGACTTAGTCAATTATGCTACTGTATGAGGCTAATGATATACGGTCGAACCAATAAAACCTGTACACAATATTCCAGATGCAATACCTGTCTTGACTTTCTTTTGCTACTGTAGTGTCTTCATATATTTTCAGCATTGTTTCTGTGCGGTCATCATGGTGCTCTTTCACTTCCTGAAATCTACAAAATAAATGCATAATAAAACATACTGTAATTGACAATTAAAAAATAAATTCAACAAGTATAAGAATAGAAAATTTGTGCAGACTTAAAACTATTATTTAAGACACTTTTTAAGGACCAGAAAATCCATGTACAGCATTGGGTTTTTTTTTGTTTTTGCTTTTTTTCGCAGCTTTGCGATTCATACTGGGATATTTTAGAAAGTCAAAACAAAAAGTATTCCGTTTTCCCAGCTACTAACAATCATTAGTCATCTTCACACACCCTCTGAATGCAATACCTGGGCTCAAGCCTTTCTTTAACCTTGGCAATAGACATGATGTAGGGGCTGATCTGCTTGGCGATGGTGGTCAGGTAGGAGTTCTCCTGTTTCAGCTGCATCAGGTCATGAAGCTGGGCTGTTATCAGTAACCAAAAAACAGCAATAAATCATATGGTAAGGGGAGAAATATGTGTAAGCACTGAGGCTTCTATTGTTATTGTCAACACTGAACACAAACCTTCATATATTTCCTGCTCATTAGTAACTCTTTGAAAAGTTTCATCCCAGATCTGGAAGGATAATATGAGAAGAAAATGAGACACTCGCATATACTGTCTTCTCCGTGGGTATTCTTTAGGGTTTACATTTCTAACATTATATGAAAAGCTGTTTGGTATTTATCCAGTTAGTGCAGCCGACTGTGGACAAATATAAAGCTTCATCAGAGGACAGATACTACATACCAAAGGTCAAAATATCCATTAATCACAGAGCGTACCTCTTCAAACATGACTCTCATAGTTTCCACGGTGGCGTACTGAGCAGCTATCTGACTGTCAACATGAAGCGACCTGTCCAGGATCTCGCCCATTGTATCTGTGTTGATGATGGAGTGGTGCTTGGTCAGATCTCGATGCATCTCCTGGACCTGATCCTTGAGGTTCTGGATCTCAGTTTGGAGAGTCTAGAAATACACATGTACAGATGTCAGCTAAACAAGGAACAGAGGTGTAAAGTAACTAAGTAAAAGTACTTTGTTACGGTACTTATGTAGATTTTTTTTAGGTAGGTAGTATTAATTTTTCTGGCAACTTTTTACTTTTACTCCCTATATTTTTGTACAAATATCTGTACTCATTACATTCTCAGAATAGACTCATTACTTTTACAAACTAAATAGATGTGACAGTATGAAAAATAAGTCGCTGTGACTTTATATACAATAGTTATATGACTAATATCTCACAATTTTGACTTTTTCTCTTAAAATTATGCATTTTTATCTCACATTTATAACTTTTTTTTTTTCAAATCTCGTGACTTTTTAGCTCAAGTGTGACTTTTCTTTCCCCATTTTTTGTCAATTTCCTGCCCATATCCACAAAACTGGGTTAACTGTGACTTGATCAAACACATTATCTACACAGCGACTCACTTTCAAAGGCTTTATTTTAGATCCTTTTGAAACTGTTCTGATTTTATTTTCTAAAGTATTATTGCATTCATGACAAAAAAGCAGTTTTACTTTTTAGTTTTGTCCTTTATTACAATTACCAGGAAACTGGACCACATCACACCCGTCCTCAAATCCTTACATTGGCTTCCTGTGGGTCAAAGGATAGAATTCAAAATCTTACTCCTGGTCTATAAAGCACTAAACGGCCTTGGACCCAAATACATCCTAGACCTACTGGTTCCCTATGAAGCATCCAGAGCCCTGAGGTCATAGGTCATCAGGAACAGGTTTACTGTGTGTTCCAAAGATAAGAACGAAACAAAGTGAGGCATCATTCAGTTACTCTGCTCCTCACCTGTGGAACAAACTACCTGGATACGTGAGGTCTGAGAAAAACTGTCAGTTCATTTAAATCAGGCCTGAAAACATTATTGTTCACTGGAGCTTTTACTTAGATTATTATTTGATTTAAAATGTTTTTATGTCTTGATTTGAATTGTCTTTTAATGCATCTTTATGATTTTAATTTTCTTCTGTTTTTGTGTAAAGCACCTTGAGTTGTCCTGTACATGAAATGTGCTATACAAATAAATTTGCCTTGCAATTGAGAAGTTGTACTTTTTTTTACTTTTACTTAAGTAGAAGAGTTGAATCAGTACTTCTACTTTTACCAGAGTATTTTTTCACCCAAGTAGCTGTACTTCTACTTAAGTACAGAATATGAGTACTTTAAACACCTCTGAAAAGGAAAGACTTGACCAGTTGTGACAGTGCACTAAATATATAGTATATATTCAACCTGACTTTAAAAAGGTTATGTGTTCGTTACAGTCCGTCTGCCTGAAAGTCACCAGGGTTACACAAATACAACAAATTTTCAGCTAATTTTAGAGCAGGTCCATAAAGAGGAACAAATCTTGGATTTCCCTTCCCCCTTTTTTTTCTAGTACTGTTTAATCTTGAGGACTGTGGGATTTTCTTGGAAATGTGAGTGCCCCTCTCCTTCCATGTACAATCATAATGTGTGCTATTTTATTTCTTGCATTACACTCACCCTGTAGGCATTCTCGTAATTTCGGCAGTGCTCGGTAAAAGGAGTTTCCTTCCCCTCAGCCAAGAGGACCTTGGTGCAGACATTGCGGTGAGACGTGGGCCGTCTCCCGAGCATAGAGCCCAGAGGCATCTCACTGAGAGATGGGGAACGACAGGACATGGAGAGAGGGGACTGGAGTCTGGGAGTGAGAAAAATAATATAACCACTGGTAAAAATACACCAATGACAATATTATCATTGTTTAAAATCTATTCTGTTGTCTTGCTACCAACTCCCATGGCTTTCGGTCTACGTATCCAGCAGGGAATTGCATATAGTATATAATGGTATATAGATAATGGCATGCATGCTGAACCAAAATTATTATTCTGTCATTGTAATTGCAGTTTTAGAGCTGTAGACATATATAGTACGCAATCTGAAAAGATAATCGTAATTAGATCTTTTAGGGAACACTATATTTAATATCAATGATAATGATTCCTCAGACAGCTTCTTTGTACATCTTCCATCTCATTACATAAAGAAGGCCTTGAAATAATTTGCACAGTAAACATTTCCTTTAGACTGAAATGAATGAACCTAAGAAGAAAAAGCTGCTCAGTTCTCTCCTTTTTATACCTCATCTTTAAAGTGTATAGACACACTCCATGTGGAGCTGAATTAAAACATTACAACCTCCTCCCCATTACTTTCACTTCTCCTCACACCTGTTGATAAATATACACTTATGTGGGTTCTGGTACTGGCACTCACCCACATCATTTTATAAAAACCTCTTGTATGAATATATCCCTCTCATGCTGAAATACAAATTGTTCCTTTGAGGCTGCATCCCAACACAACCAATTAAAGTCTTCACTGGCACTAAAGAAGAAGCATCAGTTACATGAAAGAACATGGGAGGACCACCACCACAATCTATTCTACTCATGGTGAAAATATGTAAAAAATAAAAAAAATAAATAAATAAAAATCAGGACAGCCAGCTGGCCATCTACCATTCTCTGCCTGGTGTGTATTTTGTATTAGTGTTCAACTGTCTGAGACAGGAGCTTTCACTTGAAGATTATCAGACAACACATTCAGCCACGCTGAGTAACAGGGAGCACCATGCAGACAGCATTTGGAGCTACCATATGGTAGGAAAAGCCAATATCCTTCTGCATCTGTGAAGTGAAGGATGAAGAGCTGAGAGCTCAGTCAAGCAACTCAGATAAACACGGCTGTCTTAAAATATAAAAGTTTACACCACATCAGGCTGCAGATTCACCTCTGTAGAGTAAACACCTCTTTCATCCATCTGGATTACATGTAGTTTTATGATTGTATGGGTTTTTGGCATTTATTATTATTTTTTCTAATGTAATCTAATAAATGATATGATCTATATTTTTACTTTTTTAAAATGATTTTGTTCTGTTTGACAAACATTTATTTTTTATTGTATTCTGCACTGCTAGAACTACAATGTTTTACTAACATTGCTTCTGTTGGGTGATCATTTCTTATTTTATATTATTATAACTTGTAGAAATAGACACGGCCAATTATGGGATCCAACATTACTTAAAAAAAAACCAAAACAATAATCTATCTCTGCATCTTTTAACTAATATCTGATCAAATTAAGTTATTTAGAAATTCTCTGGCTGTCTCTATCTGGTCTCAAACTGTCCCACTCTCTAACTGGTTACAAGGTCAGAGTATTAGCCACTTGACAGCGAAATGAACAAAGAACATTTGCTAGAACTTCTTATTTACAAATTTTCTTGGTTCAATATGAAATATTACAATAAATATTATTGAAAAATTACTGAATTAGAGTTTATATATTTGATTTGAACCCGTTTAAAGCTCTTATTCCAAAAACTGATTGAGATTTTCCAGTGTTACCACAAAGGTACAGTTTACCTTCATAATAAATAGTTATCGTATCATTGTCAGCCATGAAGAAAAACTGACCACTACTTTCTTTGCCTGAAAACTGCTTTAAAACTTTTAATTATTGATGAACTAATCCAGACCATTTTCTAAAACAATCTCATTCCAACTATTTTAAATGAAAGGATTAATACACTGACAGCATAGCAAGCGACGTGAACATGTCATACTCATCATCTTTCTTAGTTCAGTCATTACAGTTGAACAAACACGATATATCAACATTTACCTGGGGTCTTGTAGACTCTCACTCCTGTTTTCTTGCCCAGTGTTGCTACAACAGAAGACCTGTCTAAAACGTGAATCTCTCCTAACCTGCCATACACATGTCATCCTCGACCACCACTGACGCCAATTAAAGACTGCGCCTGTGCTAAAGCAGTGACATCAGCCGCCTGGAACAAAGAGGCCCGTCCTCCGCCGCATGCCAACTTCCACATGAATCCTGGAGGGTTCTGTGAAATTATGATAAAAATAGTGCCAGACGGACAGCCACCAATCCCTGCCCACTTTGCATCTTACACTGGCAGGGCGCTAAACAAGTTGGAAAGGAGAGTTGTCAGTATGCTGGCATTAGTGGGTGGGCTTAAGGACCTGTGAACAGTTGGGAGACAGCAATGTGTAGGAAAAAAAAAACCCTCCATCAGGGAGTGTGTGAATGTGGAGAGTTAAATGTAGGAAAATGGACAAAACCTTTTGTTCTTTGGAGCTGTGATATACGTTTACACAAAAGTGGTATTTAACTGTGGTTTAATATAAATGTCAAAGACTGCATGGAGCTAAAAATACCTCAAAGAACATCTAGGGCTGCATTATGTTACACTGCTTCCTTTCCCTGTTATTTAACTAGCTAACAGGTTTATTTTTACACTTTTGGTTAAATTAATAAAAAATTTAAAATCTTAACACTTCACTTTTAAGTAATGGGACACCCTCTATGACAACAACTAAAGTCATTTTCATCTGGAAATCACCACAGCCTTAGATTTATACTTCCTGTGAATATCATCTAGTGTCTTTCTCACCTGGCCACTGTTGGATCAGACTTTTAAAACAGGATCAACTGCCTCCTTGCTGCCCCCATTAAACAGAGTGAGTTACATAAACATATCAACATAGAGAGCTTAAACACAGACAGAATAACTACCATAGTGGGAATCAGAACGGCGCCTTCTTTCCTCTCTCTGCAGTCATCACTGTCTACCATCTGTACCAAACCATTTGGGGATTTTGAGTTTGGATGCTTCACAAGTGTGACATTTTCTCCTCAGACTTTTTTTTTTTTTTTTTTTTTGCTTTCTTGGAAGAATCCGAAAGACATCCCAGTGATAGTCAGAAAGCAAAGGCACATTGTGAATGGAAGTCTTTACAGGAAGGGATCATTGAGTGACTGCACTCAGATGATATTTGGCAGCAGGTAAATAAATGATCTCACCTTATTGCACTTGTGGAGCCGGTGACAGAAGGAGGGCAGCGCTGTCCTATCAGCAGTAATGGTTCAAGACAGCGGGCAAACTCACTCCGATAGTCAGTGTTGATCTAATGGTAAATATACATTAAGTTATTTAGACTTCTATAAGCAGTGTAAAAATGGTGTCTTTATATATTATAGAAAACCTTTGCTGTGCTTTTTCACATAATAGAAACACTAATGACAACTTACAGAGAAAAACAGCACAAATCAGAGGGAAACATAAGTAGGCAGGGCACAAAACTGCAGGTTTTGATGAGAATGAAAATGATATAGTCATCACTCCAATAAAGTTTGTGAAAGCATATAATGATAGCAGTTAATATTCATTTAACGTCCATCTGTTCAGTCTTACATTTCTAAATGTAAAAGCTGAAAAATACAGTAATGTGAATGGATAGTATACTGTTTTTGATTGAGTCTTTCTTTTCCATTTCCTGAACCATATAGTGTTTAGAATCCCATTAAAATCCTCAAAACTCAATTTTCTTACAACAAAAATTGGCAATGGGATTTAGGAGCACAGTGGGAAAGAATTGCGAATGAGTGAAACAATATCTAATCAGTACACTGGAGTGGATTTCATTCTGAACGTAACCTTTGCCGGTTCCATATGAGGCCTGTTCCTACTCACTTTGCTGCTCTGCACTGGTCTCAGTCGATGAGGGAGTTTTACAATTCGCTGCAGCCTCTCCATGAGTTGCTGTGTAAGCAAGAACATCCACAGTGTGATTCAGTGACCTGTTTCACCTCACTGAAACATTATGGACAGCCTCCATTTAATGTCCAATTCTGTCTGCCTACTGCTGTAAGTTCCTGCCAAGAAAACTTCTCCAAAATATACCGACTCCTATCCCATAACATACGGTTTGTGATTGTTTCAGAATTGGATTAATAGTGTTATATTACAGTGTTCAACTGTGCATGAATATTTGATCAAATTCTCATTATTAATAAAAGGCAGGAAAAAAAAACAGTCCATAAATTATGTTCTCTAGATGTGATCATACTCACATATCCCATATCCAAAAACTCAAACTTATTTGCAGAGTTGAGAAAGGCTGAACAGGTCACAAGATGAACCTAAACACAAGAAGATAGAAATTAAGTTTTGACTAGAAACAAAGAAAATAAGGCATTAACAGGCTTGTCTCTTCTCGTCATCTGAACACGCTTTATCCTCACTAGGGTCACTGGGGGCCTAATCCAGCTATAATGGGTGAAGGTGGGGTACACCCAGTGTGAGTCTCCAGTTCATCTCAGGGCTGAACATATATAGACAAACAATCACTCTCACATTCACACCTATAGGCAGTGTTGTACCTGAACGCGTTCATTGAACGATCGTTCACAAACTATATCATATTTTTAACGAACGTGAACGACTCGTTCACTTTTGCCAAATGAACGGGAAGTTGTGAACGTGGTTATTCTGGCATTTATTGAACTGCGCTCTTATGTAGTTCACATTTCGTTCTTATCACGTTTTAATTATTGAGTCCTATATGGAATAAAATGGGATCAAAACACAGCATTATCATAGATGTCATTTTTGTATTATTCTGAACAAATGTCGGCAACATAATGTTGTGGAATAGCCAATGAGAAGTGTTGTGGGCGGAGCAGCGAGAGAGAGAGAGAGAGTGAGAGAGAGAGAGAGAGGGGTGCAGAGAGTTTTTGGGAGCAGAGAAAAAGAGTTAAATGTACAGAGTGTGACCGGCGACCGGAGCAGGTGTTGTCCCGTTTTTGGAAATAAACATTGAAAATGAAGCTCACTGAAACCGCTCCTTGTGAGAGGGAAGTTAAACCGGGGTAAGGTACTTACTTCCGCCCTGGATGGGGCGGCATTTTCCCCTAATTTTTTGACTACAGGATACCGTCAGAAACGGTTAATAATACGTTTACAATAATAACACAAAAAAGAACGAAAAAAAGAACGAAAAAGTTAATTTTGGGATCCATGAACTTCTAGTTCATAATTTGGAAGAATGAACGATGAACTGAACTAATTCATATTGAGTAACTTGAACTGAACTTTGAACTAGTTCCTAATTAAGGTGAACTTTCCCAACACTGCCTATAGGTAATTTAGATTAACCAATGAACCTATCAGTGCATGTGTTTGGATGGTGGGAGGAAACTGGAGTACCTGGAGAAAAGCCACACAGACACTGGGAGAACATGCAAACTCCACACAGAAAGGTCTGGTGTGGGAATCGAACCATAGCCTTTGAGGCACAAGTGCTAACCACTGCATTAACAGGCTAAAAGGGAAAATTGAAAGAAGTACATTTATCTGACATCTAACTGCACAATTAATTTTCCCTGTGATCTGCTCCAAAGCCCCATTAGTTTTAGTACAGGTGAAAGTGTGCACCCACAATTACTTTATCGTTATTCATCATTGAGTTGTTGCTGTGCTCTACCTGGAGAGTTGGCAGAAGGGCGGTGAGGTGTGAGAGCTGCTCTTTGAGGGCTTTCTCCTTCTCCTCATGTTGACTGCAAACACACAAACATGTAACACTACACCTTCCACTCAGTGCCCACTGATATTCACAGAGGATTCAACTCAGGAGGTGCAACCACAAACAACATGCTCCATATTTCCAGAAGCTAATCTATCTGTCTCCTCCTGTAACAAACACATAAGCACAGACACAGGGCCGGACACACAAAGCCTGACATAAATAGCCTTTAACACCCTTCCGGGAACACAGCCACTGGATGGCTTCCAGGCAATGGAGAAACAGAAAGAGACAGTGAGAGAGAGAGAGAGAGAGAGAGAGAGAGAGAGAGAGAGAGAGGGAAATGGAGGACACTTGTCACAAAAAAATCTCATTAAAGATCCCCACAGACTGCAACCCGATACACTCACTCACATACAGAAAATTGTTCTCGTTCAATCGTGCACACGTACACATGGAGTGCACACCAAGAAGGCATTGGTTTGCATTCAGATGGAGTCATTTAGAATTGGTGCTGTTAGCATATCTGAATTCGCAGACTCAGAGGAAGCGAGGGGGTCAAGATAAAACATTAATTTGATGTCTGCTTCTTGTCAAGGACTACACTTAAGTGATTAGTCAGTAATCTTTTTTGACCTTTAAGCAACGTGCAATATTTAGATCTTGAAACTAATTAGTGGCAAAGTTTAATGACATTAAATCAAACTTTAATGATTTTCTTGGGGATGATTAGGAATTTTGGACTGTACTAAAACTACATGCTGTGAGGATACTTGTGGAAGCCAATTAAGCTTTTTATCACAAAGAAATGTTCTTTATACACATATATATATATATATATATATATATATATATATATATATATATATATATATATATATATATATATAAATAATCTGGGTTGAACACAGTTAACTGCAACACACTGAAGTACATAAAAAATAGAACTATGTCAGTAACAGAGATGTAAGATGTACTGAAAACCCTGTACCACATTAAAAAATGTTTTAGAATTTATACATTTTTCTTACTCTGGGACCAAATTTGTGAATCTGTAAATTCCAAACTGTAAATGTCTTCTTCTGCGTTTTTTGCCATTGTTCATCAATGTATGTACTTCATTTAAACACTGCATATTGTTCAGTTAGTGTATTTCAATGACATAATCCACGTACAAACTACAACCACTGACTTGAAAAATGTAGCCACACTACAGTGGTTCTAATTCAGCACCATGCTTTGTTAAAATGAAAATCACCCAAGAAAATGTGTTTGGAGGGGAAAGAGATTATTCCAAGGCAAACAGGGTACTGCTATTCATCACCTGGAGTACAATGCTGTGTGATACAATGGAAAATGTATCAAGTGACCCAGTAAGAAAGGGATAATAACACCGAGTTTAGTCAATTTTGTGACATAAGCTGTGAAGCAACAAAGAGAACATTTTGCTGTAAAACCCAGAAATCTTTTATGAATTTTATTTTACCTTTGGGCTGCTTTCAACAGACTCTTCTTCCTCTCTGCCAGTCTTTCCTATCAGATCAGAACAGAACAGAGGGAACACTCCTTTAGTAATACAGGACAAAAAAACCCAAACAAAAACCAAACAGCTTTGACCTCTCTAATACCTAATGAATGTTGAAGACTCCATGAAAAAGGTGTGAAGGTGTGAATTATCTGAGGCTCTTATGGATTGCTCATAATGCATAGATAATGTGCTCTCTTCTTCACAATTAGGTCACTAGAGACACCCAGTGGCCAAACTATGCTAATGGTGTTAGGATTTGAAACCAGTGTATTCAAGACTGAGAATGTCTGTATCTTAATCTGAACCTGAGGGACATAACATTACACCATGAACAATGCAGAAAATGGACCACACATAATCTAAACTATGCTGGCATGGGTGTGGAGTCAAGGACACACGTAACACACTTGTCGTGGTATTGTCCTATTGTTAAAAAATGTTGGTTCTGTGTTACTAAAAGCCTGTCATGCCTTCTTATTCATGGTCCAATATAAGATTTGTTGGTTTAATAAAGTTCTAATAATCACACATATCTATGTTTCAGTCTCTGTATTAACCCATAAATATCCAAACAACCACAACAATCTACCAATATACAATGTTTAATCCCTGATGTTCTACTAATATTAATTATTATTCCATGTCAGTAACTGATGTAAAATGCAGTTATTAATTTTGTAAATTTGTCTGTTCATAGACCTTGTAGTTACCGTGGAAACACTGTTAACTACTATATTGATTCACCAGTAAAACCCATGGAGTTGGATCAATAGCAATGGATGGAAATACTGGGTTTATGTTCAATTATTGATAGATGTGACTGAAAAAGACACTTTTTCATTAGTTTTCTCTGTGATATTACAACCGTTAACATGATCAGTGAATTAAATATGGGAAAACTGCTGATTTTTTTTCAATAAACACAAAATACAGAGAATAATATTATAATAAATGGTGATAAATCACTTAAGAAAGGCTAAATAGAGAGAAAAAATTATTTGGGGTAACTGTCACAAAAGTAGCTCTGGGTCTTTATGGGTTAAAAAAAACAACCTGGAGAAATGTGAAGAATGTAGAGCAGCAAAAACAAACATTTCAGGAAAAAAAATCTTCTAGGAAATACAGAGGAAGTATCTATTGTCGCATCACTTTTCACTTAACATGTATTCAACCCTTTTATTCATACATTACAAGTATTATTGCATTCATTTTCTGATGTTTTATACCAGGTATAAGTCCAACTGTTTATGCTACTTTTTTTGTCTTGGGGTCAGAGGTCACAAAAATAGTGACTTTAACCTTTATAACCTATTTGGGTCAGTTTTTTGTGTGCCTTTTAAGGAAGTGAACTGAGGAATACAATTATATGTTCATTTCAACATTGCATAAACAATGTTTTGAACAGTACTGTGTATCAAACCTAGTCCTGCCATGTGTATTGTAGGTGTGAAAGTGCGTATTTCCCCCAGCCAAATGGATTATTTTAATTAATTGGAAGCAAACCAAACTGCTTCAGGATGGTTAATTGGTATAACCACTTTGTGGACAGACTGTTCTTGTTCTGTAAGACAATGATAGACCTGATGGTATTCACAGTCCTCGAGCTTTTGTGAAATCCTGCCACGAAAAATGCTAATTACTGAACTTCTGTTGTTCAATTATGTACCCACTACCACATTTTTTCATTGTCTTCTCTTTTATTACAGATAAAAAAAATTTTACTTGAAGATCATGTTTTATTTTTAAAAGGTCTGAATGAGCCTGTGGTATGTTTAACTCTTAAAGACCCAATGCTTCTTTTGTGCGAGCTCCCAAATATTTTTTTAATCTCATCCAACATTGGTTTGGAGAGATTATTGTAATCAGTGTGTGTGTGTGTGTGTCTGCAGAGACATATCATGCTATAACTCAATGAATACTTGAGATATCACCATAACATTACAGGGGCATATACATATAGCTAATGCGCATCAGATGCAATGATTCATTTGAGGAAAGGTCAAGGGTCAAGGTCACAATTAACTAAAAGGTCAAAATCACATTATCAGTTATAACTCATGAACGGAGGGTCACAGAAGTTTCACACTGGTACCAAACGATGTGGGATGAAGATTTCTACAATTCTCTTATTTGGTCTTTTCACCTACAGCCAATCTCTGGAGGTCAAAGGTGACGTATTGCAAAATTAATTTCGGTAACACTGTTTGTGTGTGTCAAGCATAGGCATATCACGCTATAACTTAATCAATACTGGATATATTATCATAATATTACACGGACTGATGCATTGTACATATAACGCAATTATCAATATTGCAAAAGGTCAAAGGTCAAGGTTGCATTTAGCAGAAAGGTCAAAATCACATTATTGGTTCTAATTCAAGGACAGGTTGTCATAGAAACTTGAGATTGGCACAAAATATGGGTGGGATTAGACATTCTGAATACTTGTTTTCTTATGTATTTTCTTTCCATTTATAATAACATCTTCTTTATTTTGCCTTTTTTCCTATATAAATCATGTATTTCCATATATTTAATATACAGTCCATGTAGATGTTCATAAAAGATCAAAGTAAATTCAAAGGTTTTATATCAAAATGCAGAAAACTGAAGAAAAAATTTGATTTTTTTTTCTCAGCAAAATCTATTATTAATTGAACAGAAAAACAAGTGTGTCCATCCACTGTCAACGAATCGATGTTTTAGAAGATGATGATGTTTTCATGTTCACTATGGAACCTCTGAATGTCCACATGGGTCATATCTGATGGCCGCAAAAAAAGGACAAACTGCATTTTACACCAGTTATTTACATGGGTTGATAGGATTAGTAGCTCTAAGGTTATGGAGCATTTTATAGCAGTAGATGGTCTTGGTCACCAGTGGCTGTTTGGGTGTTTAAGGGTTTAAGAAGTACATTATATTTCAGTACATATATTTCGGTACAAAGAAAACACACTGCAATAGGATAATAATATAACCTGCAAGTTGTTAAAAAGAGTACAAATTGCACTCTCTTCTTCCTCCACATTCAGACACACTTCTCCTATCATCGCTCTTAGCAATACGATTGCTTCTCTGGTTGAAGTCTGCAGCTCCTTCACCACCTACAGAATGAAGTGCTCACTGTCAGTACAAAATTTCATAGTCACACAATCCAATTACACCAGATTAAGATTTGGAAAATTTTGTTTGATGCTGTGCTGTGTATTTTTTTATTTATTTATTTTGCAAATGTTAGTGCACCCACACCAGTATATCATGTCATAGTGGTGCTTAAATTATTTATGCTACTTTTTTTTTGTCTTGAACTCTCTTACCAGCACAGCCTGGTCCAACATCTCACACCCTTGCACATATGCTGTTTCAATATCAATGCAGTGAGTCCGACTCTCCCTATAGTATACAAAGAAAATATAAGTTACTTAAGAAGAGAGGAGAGGAGAGGAGAGGAGAGGAGAGGAGAGGAGAGGAGAGGAGAGGAGAGGAGAGGAGAGGAGAGGAGAGGAGAGGAGAGGAGAGGAGAGGAGAGGAGAGGAGAGGAGAGGAGAGGAGAGGAGAGGAGAGGAGAGGAGAGGAGAGGAGAGGAGAGGAGAGGAGAGGAGAGGAGAGGAGAGGAGAGGAGAGAAGCTCTGGAATATTATGCAGTGGAATCACTCACACTTGCATGTCTCTGAAGCATTTAATGCAAAGCATTGACTTGTTCTGTGTTGAGAAGAGGATGTAGGGTTCCTCGTGGAGAGCTATGAAGACACAAGCATCTTTTAACTTCAGCTGGCAGTGTTTCTGCTATTCCAAAAAACAGGCATGAGACAAACAGACTTTAAAGAAAACGATGCAGAATACTAACATACGTTGGTTGATAAAATGGAGAGAACAACTTGTACCAGCTGGAGTTTACCTCCCAGTGTTAAAATCATGCATTTCAAAATGGAGTGGGAGCACAGGGAGCCATAAGAACTGCTGTTGGGCTGTTTGAACGGCTGAATTAGACTAAGTAAGTAGATGCTTCTGAGAATTTAATTGTAGCCCAAGCAGAGCGCAGGAGGGACTCCATTTCTCATTAGCAACATACAAGTACATCACCACTGGTTTAATAATGCCATTTTGGCGTGCAATATTTCTGGAACAAGGAAATTACTGGTGGCACTCACAGCACTTCCTGTGTTTGGCTTTAGTACGTTTGGCCAAGGACACAATCTCATGATGGGAAAACATTCTGGCCTTGTGTGTTTGCTCCCTGCAGACACTGCACAATGGCTGACTGCAAGTGTTACAGTAGTACATCATCCCCATGTCCTGTGAAAAATGTGAAAAATAAAGTGAGACTAAACTAGAAGAATGAGATAAGAAGTAGAGAGAAATTTACTTCGCACATTTTTTGCAAACAGGGTGAAAAATATAATTGTGCCTTTTAGGTCTGATATGTATATGTTTTTCTTAAAATAAATAAAAGCATCACTGTTTAATCTTAAAAGATGTTGCTTTTGCTGCATTTAAATTTGACATAAAGCAATTCAGGCTTGTGCTTTTTCACATTTTTGTATAATATTATCAACAACATGACTTAAATGTCTATCATTATGTACCTTTTTGCAACTTTCCACGTCACAGTTAGCACACTGCACTGTCTCTTCTGCATCTGCATTATTGTCGACCAAGAACTTCAGCAAACGATCCTCAGGAGGAAGGGTATTACTGCCTTTCAGTGTGGATGGGTAACTGAGGCAAATGACAAAGTATAAGAAAATTGTTTTGATCCATCACTGTATGGCACAACAAATCACTCACACACAGGTCTGCATGAGCACGCACACAGACACACACACACACACACACACACACACACACATACATATGCAAACAAACAGCTACATATGACTACACTCATCGCCACATCAGTCCCACACAAACACATGCACTAAAGAGTGTGTTTTGTCATTTTAATAAGTAACTCCAATGTGATTTCTCAGGGTTGTATTTCATTGACGTGTTCCTATTTGCCACTGTCAATGCATGTCACACCGCTCCTTCTGTAACCACCCCCCCCATCCTCATTCATGTCATGTCCATGTCTGTCTTGTGTGTCACCTCTGTCAGATTCAATCAGCACCATCAAATAATATAATTATTTTCAAATAAATGAAGGATAGAGAGATTTGTTCAGAGACAACCACTACATTTTTTGTTAAAATCCTGTGGTTGACAAGTAGAGCAACACTGGAGGAATAATTTAATTTGTTTGACTGAATTAACCGTTTAGCCTCTGAGACACTATTTCACTGAAATGGGCTAAATCAGTTCAGCTGCTTTTTGGCTCCAAAAACTAGTCACACAGTCAAAACTGGTTAAAAATAAAAAATAAAGGACAATCGCAATAACACAGCAAACCACTGTATAAACACAAACAACAAGGAAAGCTGTATAAAAAAAAGCCCAAAGCATCTATTTTTATAGTGAGTCTGTCTCACTCAGTACTCTATGTTTTGCTCTCCATTAACAGGTGACAGGGAGTGCACTGAATGTCTATTCTATTAGCACATTTTGACATTTTTCCTATTAAGCAAACGGTTGAATTTTATGAATATTGCAAATAAATCATAGCTATATTCAGAATGCTCACCACAGACATGTCAGGGATTAAAGGGTTAAAGATGGAATAAAGGAGCACAGGAAATTAGTCAATGGATCAAGTTTATTCAATCAATTATATATTTAAGCCGCTTTTTAAAAACCGTTGAATGAGTATTTCATCCTATTGCTTGAAAACATTGGTTTAAAAAAAAAGGGGTGGTTCGCCTGCAGTACTGTATAAAACCTCTGGGGGCAGCAGTGAAACAGAAGAGCGGTTCCACCAGCGAAGAAGAAAGTGCGGAACAGGAAGTGGATCCAGACTGAGTGACATAAACGTGTGGAGTGTAGGTTGGGTATTCTGTCATCTAGAAGGTTCTAGAGAAATACGCTACTGCGCGAGTCTCAAGTGTTTTTTATGGCCAGAGCACAATTTTAGACGAAAAAAAAATGTCGGTCATAGCCGAAGACAGTGTTCGAGGGTGTGTTTTCAAGGACATTAGCGCCGATGATGAAGACGGACAGCCCACTGAGATCGAGAGCATGTGCATGAACTGCCACCAAAACGGCACAACCCGTCTACTTCTGACCAGAATTCCTTTCTTTAAGGAAATAATAGTCAGCTCTTTCAACTGTGACAACTGCGGTTGGTCAAATACTGAAATCCAGTCTGCAGGTCGGATTCAAGAGAAAGGCGTGTGTTACACCCTGAAACTAAAGACAAAACAAGACCTGAACCGGGAGGTGGTGAAAGCAGACAGTGCAACCACCAGGATCCCTGAGCTGGATTTCGAAATCCCTCCTTTCACACAGAAGGGCTCCCTTTCTACCATCGAGGGTCTTTTGGACAGGGCTGTGGCAGGTTTGGAGCAGGACCAGCCTGTGAGGCGAGCCATTCAACCAGATGTAGCTGAGAAGATAGATGAGTTCATCCAGAAGCTGCAAAAGTTAAAGGACGTTGAGCATGAATTCACTGTGGTGATTGAGGATCCTTCAGGGAATAGTTTTGTGGAAAATCCCAATGCACCTCAAAAAGATGAATCTCTGACTGTGACTTGGTTCACACGCACATCCCAGCAGGATGTACTACTGGGGTTAAAGGCTGATGATGATGGTGGTGATGATGACCATGGAGCGGCTGGCAACGACTTGGAAACCATGAGAAATGAGGTTCTAGTATTCAACACCAACTGCCCAGAATGCAATGCACCAGCCTCGACTAATATGAAGCTTGTCCAAATCCCTCACTTCAAGGAAGTTATCATCATGGCCACAAATTGTGACAGCTGTAGCCACCGGACCAATGAGGTTAAATCAGGTGGAGCAACAGAAGAACTGGGCACCAAGATCACCCTGCACATCACTGACCCTTCTGACATGACCAGAGATGTGCTCAAGTCAGAGACATGTGGAGTCTGTATACCAGAGCTGGACTTTGAACTTGGGATGGCAGCTCTAGGTGGAAAGTTCACAACTCTGGAGGGGCTGCTGAAAGACATCAAAGACATGGTCATTGGCAAAAACCCCTTTGTCTCTGGTGACAGTGGTATGGAAGATCGGATGCAGAAGCTGAATGAGTTTGGAAAGAAGATTGACAAAATAATTGCTGGAGAAATGGATGTCCACATTGTCTTGGATGACCCGGCAGGAAACAGCTACTTGCAAAATGTGTACGCCCCAGAACCAGACCCAGAGATGACCACAGAGAAGTACACCCGCTCATTTGAACAGAATGAAGACCTTGGACTGAATGACATGAAAACTGAGGGTTATCAAGAAAAACCCTGAAACATCCAATTTTATTACTCTAATTTGTGCCGTTTTCACACATTTATGTTTAAATCTGGGTAACCTGTTAATACCAACAGTGTGCAATTGTCCATAAGGAGAATTTTATGTTTTCTGAATTTACAGTAAGAATAAACTAAATGGTGTCTAGTGGGTATTAAGGTTAAAGAAATAAAACTTCAACTTTGTGCTGTCTCAATTTCTTGTACAGTCCAGGAGATGGCGCTGTGTCATCTCTGATTAAAAAGTTGTTTTCTCTTGGTGTACCTCACACTGTGTAACCAACGATCTTAGTTATACATCTGTAAGCATGACATCTAAATAAAGTGTCATTTAATTTTCCAGTTAAGCTCAGCTCTTCTATTTAGCAGATGTGTGAAAACACCATATCATTTATCCTGTATACTCTAAGAACAGATTAGTTAACTGAAGTCTGGCTGTACAGACTTACAAAACAGAAGCTGCAGAATTACCTCAGTTAAATTAAAGATTAATGAAATAAAAAAAAAACCTGCCCTGGAGGTGTACTTTTTGATAGCTGCAACAATTTAAAGGACTGGGTGAAAACACCACAGATGTGGTCAGTGTTTTGTGTCACATTAACTGCATTTGCACAGGCCTAAATTATGTTGTTTGCCACCATTTTAATGTGGTTGCAGGGGTGCAAATGTTCCTCCTCCTTCTGCTGTCCATGTTTTATCTAGTTTTCACAGCAGCAGGGATCTGTTGTGTTCTACTAATAGCAGAGTAGTGAATTCCTAAATTACATGCTTCTTCGGTGAGCAGCTGTTAGGCTGCTGCTGCTAGGGCTGATGGAAATAGTAGCTGCCAGGCAGAAGACCTCGCATAGCTTTAACCCAGACAACAGAACAGCCCACTAGGTTATTTACAAAGAAAATCCATGACTGTTGTTTTTTTCTCCCATCTATTTTTTTAGCTTGGTGTGCACTACTGTTGCTTTAATTTATGCTGACTACAACATCCACTCTAATCCAACAAAGGTGAATGTTTTAAATCTGGAGATTAGGCTATACTATTCAATATCTTGTAGTACAGAGCAGATATGTAGAAAGTTTTTTTATTATTAATTTACTATATCGGCAAAATTAATTTTAGAAAAGGAGCAGCTGTGAATGGGAAGAGTTACAATTCAGCAACTTCTCACCAAATGATGGTCACATTGGAATCACAATAATGAGGAATTCATTGATGAAAACCCGGGGGATGAAGTGATATTAAAATTTATTGCCAGGTGATTCACTGATTCCCTCATGCGCAACCTCAATATGAATATGTGAGGGTTTTATGTTATTAAATATACCAGACAAGTTATACACCTACGGCAACATAGTGTTCTTCTATATATCTGCCTGCCCTGATGAAAATGAATATCGTGGACCTGAAGGTGACTGGACAAAAAGTCATTCCTTAATAGGGACTAAAATGGATTGGTATCATGTGACTTCTGATTAGCCTAAGCTGCTGGCATCAGTGCCAAATGCCAATATGCTTTGTTTGCTGTGTGACTGGTCTTATTAGAACTTGCTGACCCCATGTAGCATTGTGTGTTATGGCCAAGGGCTAAATGAGTGTGGGATGACCCTGCAGCTGCTCCAGCCACTCAGAACTGCCCTCCAGACACACACAGGGCCAACAATAGGTCACTGAGCTGCCTTCGAAAACCAAAACAGAGACCTGATGCCTTCTGAAACCAATAGGATTCTCCTCAAATCTCCTGCATGAACCAAACCAAATCTACTAATGAAGTTATGTGGAACCAATCCCTTTGAGCAGCATGGCTCAAAACTGGAGCCTGCCTGGCAAAATCTAGCTCTTCACACAAACCATTTGACCCTCCAAGATGCTTCAAGGAGCAAAATATTTTATTACAGACATTTACAGAGCTTAATCATATTTTAGAAGATTATCTGACCTGTATTTTGCATCAAAAAGTGTTTTCATGATATATGCTGAGACTCCACCAAAGTCAGTATGCATTTGTTAATTCCTCTTTAGAGACTGTATGGAGATTATTGATTTCATATTACAGGTGTTATAACTTGGCTCCATTTTACATGGTAGATGCCAATACATTTAGGATACAACTGCATCATATCTTTGCTGTCCTGTGATAAACAAAGAAGGGAACATATTCCTTTGAAAAGTAACATCCTGTTTCACAGCTGAGAAATGTTAGCTACATAATTCTATGTGACTGTGGAAATGAAAATGAACACTTACAACTTGTGTTTAGGTTGTGTAGGAATTTCAGACTTTTCCATTACCTCACTACATGATAATGGACTACATATGGGGTGCAATTTGACCTAAATCAACCTCACAATGCTTTTTCTTACCCGCAGAGGGGGCAGCTGAGGCGGCCATCATTGGTCCGGCCTCGAAGGCAGCGGGCACAGAAGATGTGGTAGCAATCCAACAGACAGGGGCACTGGTACTGCTCATGACAGAGGTGACACACGAGGGGGTGGACATTAGCACAGTCCACATTATACAGGTTGTCCAAATTGGTGAAGATGCCTCCTGCCATCTGGTCATGGAGTAAGTGAGGAAGGACAAACTGTGAGTTACAAATGGACAGTTTTTCATCCACACAAACAAAAGTGCTGGCTAGGGATTTGTTAGAGATTTCAAGCCAATAATCAATTTACAGAGACTTTGCTACCTGCGTTACCAAACAATTCAAACAGTTCCACATCTGACATTAAAAGAAACTAAAGCAACCTTCTCTGCTTTTCTTACCTTGTCAGTTCTGAAACTATGCCTGCAGCTTCAGTTACAACACCTAATTCATAGATGACAGAATAACAACGTCAAAGGCATTGTCAGCACCAACATCTAGCTAACAAACCCACTGTTCTGTAAATGCAGCAGGGCTGTCTGCATAAAGCACACAGAGCCACTGTCTTACCTTTCACTGGTGTTATCAACTGCCCTCAGTAGGAATGACAGCAATGCAGAAACTCTTCAATAGTAGGCTGATGGGGTCCCTCCGCCGGGCAGCTGACAGCACACACCTCTTTGCAGCACACAAGTGTTGCCAAAGTGCAAAAGGATATTTAATATTGCTGTGCCATGAACACAGGCATTACATTTATAATAGGCTATTTCATGAACAACAGGGCAGAGCTGTACAAAGCCAAAACTGTTAAGAATATTGTGAATGTTGGGAATTAAGTAGTGGTAGGATGCAATTAAGTACTTTTACTCAAATACTGTATTTTACTACAAATCTGAGGAAGTTATGCAACTTAATATTTACACTTGCACATGTTGGAGACAAGAATTGCATATTCAAATTTGTTTAAAGGCTTGCTAATTACTTTTCAGATTAGGCTATAACTTCTCACACACTTCCTTCAGCGTAGATTAAACAACGTCATAGTAAATATAGAAGACAAATAACACTGGTCTACAGTTTTTGGGTTTTATAGAAAGCATTTGCGTCAGACATGAATGTGCCAAATCTTACATATTTTAATAAGATGAATCAGAAAACAAATGACAAAAGTGCTGGTCAGTTCATGTTTTTAATATATAAAATGGTGTGTTAATCCACATATATGGTGGTGTATGTACATGTATACAATGGATTTGTAAATATTCCACTATAAAGAACCTGTAAAGTGAATGGATCATAATGTGCAGACAGTTTTGAAGTCGATCTGGTAGATCTGAGACCAATATTCCCTTGGAGTAAAACCTATTCTCTTGTTAATTCTAAGAATTTCACATTTTGACCCAAGAATTATCTTCTAAATTTGAGCCAACCAACATTTAAGACTTGAATTTTCTTTATCAGTAACACACATGTGGTAAAATTGCATTAGTTTGATTCCAGAAGCATTTTATTTGTAGACTAGGGTAACATCAGACATAAACATTTACAACAGTAAACATGTCCATTAATGCAGAATCAATATGAATTTAAAAAACATATATTAAAAATAGTGTCAGTAATGACCAGTTCTCATTTTCATACTATAATTACATTAAGCTCATAACATATAATTCTACTTTACTTGAGTTTTTAATCCTTTTTTTTTTTACTTAGTTAACCCATAAAGACCCGAACATCCATCATCAACCAAAACCATCTACTGATATAAACTGTTCAATGCCCATTGACAGTTGCATATATAATACAGTTTGTCATCTTTTCATGGTCATCAGGTATTTTTGGATGTTCAGAGTCTCCGTAGTGTAAGTTGGCCTGGATAAGCATTGCTTCATCCTATTCCATTTGGACCAGAAATTCTTTTGTAAGTGGGTTTCTTTGTTACTCATTAGGATTATCTATGGACAGTTAAAACAGTGATAGCTATACTTGTTTTGTGGAATAGTTCTGTTTAATATCTATTTTGGTTTGTTTTTGACACAATTGCCAAATTATTTTATGCTGTATTGTTTATTTTATTTTAAGTGGAAACACCATCTTCTGGAGAATTGATTCGCCAGTAAAACCCATTGAGTTGGATGTATGACAGTGGATGGAGACACTTTGTTTATATTTAGTTGTTTTGATAGAATAACCCTCAACTTTAATCTGACTTTTTATGAACATCTACATGATCAGTAAATTCAATATCGGAAAATGCACAATTTATACTAACAAAATACAAAATTTAGAAGATAAAATTCTAAATAAGTAGTGATAAATCCCTTAATAAAAGTTAGATATAGATGCTTTTTCATTTGGGAGCTGATATAAAAGTAGCGCTTGGTCTTTATGGGTATGTTTAGTTATTATCAGTTTTATTATTAGTGTTATTATACTTCTTCCAACAATGAACCTGCTAATTTAATTAGCATATGTAAGGGAACTGACAAATAAGCATATGTCAATACTGAATGTAAATGAAATGGTTCAACATTCAAACACAATTTTCTTTAGCAACAAAAACTTGAGCTAGCTACTGCATTAAAATAAATGAGCCTGAGCTAACATTATTGTTTTTACATTAATACTTACGTAACGTATGAGGGCACAAAATATATTACAATTGCGATATATTTGACATCATGCCATTGTCAACAAAACGGTACTGTGCCTGACTGAAATAATAAATAAATTGCAGTAATTTCAGCCTTATTCTTATTCCCAAATCGCATTGTTAATCGAACTCAGATAAATCGAGCCAATCGATGTCGCCGCCGGGTATTATACTTCCTGCGCAGGCTTTCCTCCTTCCTTTTAGCTGAGCGTGTCAGCCATGGCCCCAATAGTGAGTAGATAAACGCCAAAATAAACTGCATATATACCATATATTTCCGTTTATCGACTTCACTTACAGAACTATATGTAATCACTGAACCTTAGTGAATGTTCGCTGAGTCTTTTTAGCCTAATTCTAAGTTCTGTTTACTGTGTTAGCCTCCACCACGTTGGGCTAACTGTGGATGCTAACATGAGCTAGCAGTGGTAACATGAAACACCGGTAGAACGATTTTTTTTAAAAAAATAGTACAAAATTTACCAAATAGTTTCGGTTGTACATGTCTCGTGCATATTTGAATATACAGTAGCTACAAGCGTCTGATATCTCAATGCGGCTAAACTGTTTTATGTGTCATTGTTACAGTTATTGTGATATTGCTAATAATCTTTTCTATAATGTGTATCACAGAAGAAACCGTTGGTCAGAAAACAGGGAGGGAAGAGGAAGAAGCAGATCCTCAAATTCACCCTAGACTGTACTCACCCAGTTGAGGATGGGATCATGGATGCTGCCAACTTCGTAAGTATCACATTTTATACACAGGTGACACGTTTCTTACTGTTTATGATTTACCAGTTTACTTAATCCCATTGTAAACCATATATATCCACCACAGAGATACCAGACACACCAAGCAATACAGTAATCCAGTAATCAATGCATAGACTTTGTATGTCACTTGAAATGTGAACAGCAACTGGGAAATGGTCTAATAGAAAACATACAAAAAAGTAATACACTAGTCAATATGAACATATGAGTCTGACAAGTGGCCATGTCAACAATTAATGTCCAAAATAAAATTTGTGAAACACTACCAGACATTTCTGTGGGATCATGTAATGGACACCAGGGTGGTTTGTAAATGTACAAAGATGTACAGCAGTAAGTTGGACTGTATTAATCAAACTCTCTGTACTCTTTACACATCCAGGAGCAGTTCTTGCAGGAACGCATCAAGGTCAATGGCAAAGCTGGAAACCTGGGAGGAGGTGTGGTGTCCATTGAGAGGAGCAAGAGCAAAATTGCTGTGAATTCTGAAGTTCCCTTCTCAAAGAGGTACAAAATGCAATGGGACACTAGCAGTCATGTGTGATCAGTGGAGTATGTTTTTTGCGGTGCCTAGAATTTGTAAGAACAACTCCCCTGATAGTAACATAGCAATGAGTGAAATCTGATGAAACATTTTGTTATATGTATGAGACACCTCTGTTTCCTTGGTTGTCAAAAGTTGTATGTTGCCACTCCTTTTGGACTGAATTGGTAACAACAGATGAGATCGAACTATTTGCTCAGTCTGTATAATTATATTCAACTGATGAGCAGGTATGCGCTAAAGCTGTAAAGAAATTCCAATAGTGTCTTTTTTTTTTTGCCAAGAAATTTAAATTGCATAGAACATTCTGTACATGACACCATGCCTGTCAAAAGTTAGCATCTTTTTTGGGGCCTCAACTTTCATCACCTTTATTTTTAAGTCAGCTGTCACAACTTGATAAGCAGCAGCTGCTTCAAATAATAATGTGAGTGTAGCAGAACTAAAATATGACAAATGTAATGAAAGTTTATGAATAAATGTCAAGATATTGATAGAAAGTTTTTTAATGTATTTTGTGGGCATGGCAATAACTTGCACTCCATTTATTAAATTCACAATCAAAAATCAAATAGGCTGTGTATTTAATTTTTGTTGAACCTGACATTTCTTTAAAAGAAGAATGGTAATTCAGGTTTTCTATGGTCATTAAAAAGCGTTAAATAGATTTTCCTGAATTTCAGGCCTTAAATGGCATTATACAGATTGTCAATGTCCAGAAGCATTAAAAAATTAGATGGAAAAAACATTGTTATTCAGAATTTATGTTGATTATATTAACATTGAATAATGTTGACCAGAGGCATAGTGTGATGATTGACAGGCAGAACCCTTTAATTAGCTGTTGTTTATGGCCAGTGCACAATATCGTCAACACTGGCTGCTTGGAATGCAACATGCTGTGGGTGTGCTTATGACATGCGAAAGAGCAAAGGGAATGTTGTCAAATGTTGGCAAAGTTGGAAAATTCAAGGTTCCGCAGAAGTGGTTGGAGGAGTAATTATTCAGAACCTGGTTAAAGTTGACCATTGATAAACTGTCTCACACATACGCACATATATACCTACCTACCTACCTACCTACATACATACATACATACATAGTTGTTTTTTTAATCTTTCTGCAGCTGGACATGGACATTAACTTTGTTTAAAATAGCAATAAAACAAGCATTAAAATAGATTTGCTGATCCCTGCAGAAACCCTATAATTTTGCATTTTATGAATTTTTCATGATTTTCAGAAGTAAAACTGTAGTTTTGCCCAGCTGCTTTCATACTTAAAGCACCTATGAAAAGTGTAAAAGCGCATAAAGGAAGTCAGATCTGACTTAACTTTGTTATAAGAAATCTAACTTGTAAGTTAACGAGTTTGCAGTATTGCAATTTTTTCCAGTAGTTGCATCAAAAATATACAGAATATCTACACTTAGATGTGTTGGGTCACTGTGAATAAAAAGCCTGTCAATACTGCTGTTGATCAGCACTTTGAACATTTTATTGCCCCATATAGAGCAGCCATTTATCTGAAGGGTTGCAAGCTGCCACCAGAGGGTGACTGTAACACACTGACTTTTAATTAGAACACTGGCTATTACCAGAAAACCTCAGTGGGAATTGTTAACATTAGCTTGTCTTGGTTTTGTCAGTACTACAAATATGCATATTATATTATTGTAGTCAAATGAACACAGATATGTGTATGGTGTTAATCATAATGTTACTAGGTATAGTTTTGAAATTTAGGTTTGACAGGGTGGGTGTAGGTCAAGACAAGTGCCACTGAGAAGCCACAACACATTGTCGAGCCTTCTGTGTCACAAGACAAGCTTATGAAAGGATGCCTCTTAAACGGCACTCTTTCACAAACATTGTAGCTATGCTTGATTGATGAAAAGACGGTCCAGAAAACATAATGTAGAGTTTCTCAGACCAGTGGGAATTGAACCAAGCCAGTGTTTCTAATTGTGGGATCACCTGAAATTTCTAGTAACTGTCACAAATAAAAATGAGTTGTTCCTGACACGACAAACCCCAGCCCTTGCCAACATTTTACCTGATGTGCCCCATCTTTTATCATTATGAAAACACATTTAATGGGAAAATGTAATGGCATCTATTCTGGACGGCCTTACACTTTTACTGAAAATTGAATGGAAATTGGTCCAGTGTTTTTTGTATAAAGTTGCGGGGGTGGGGGAGGGGGGTAATGACAGTTAAATAATTTAAAAAATACACGATGAGTTGAGAGAGACAATTACAATCTATAAAAGACATGATAAATTGAAACATTGTGGTACGGTTTATCTGTCAAAATATTCACTGTGGTCAGTTTCAGATGTTGCAGCTCTTTCATAATTCATAGTTTTTTGAGTTATTGTTTTTCAGCATTAATTGTCAGACCAGTAAATACAGGCTGAACTGACTGTACATATGACCAAGGAAAATATCATCATTCTCACTTTGTGCAGTAATAATCTACGCCTGGCTACGTCCATAATATACATTATATAGAGTAAATGTCATCTAAAATTACCCTTTATAGCAAATTATTACATGAGGAAAAACAAATTAATTTTAATTCACAAGAAAATATCTGTTTTGAATGTTTGGGGTCACCAGAAATTTGTGATGTCAAAATGAGGTCACGAGAAAAAACAAAAAGTGTGGGGAACCACAAGCCTAAGCAGATGCTACAGTTTAGTGCATACATAATGTGCCGTTTTGTTAGCCACTGCAGAGGCTAATGACATTAAAACATTTATTATGAATAAACTTGGTGGAGATTACTCATGTAATCATGACTTTTTATGTCATGATTTTGACTTTTTTTTTCCTCATAATTTTCACTTTTTTGTCATTTTAACATTTTATCTAATAACTTAGACTTTTTATCTAATCATTTTTACTTTTTATTTAATGATTTTGACTTCACTTAATGTGCTTTATTATCCAGTGCGCCTTATATATGTGACCCACCACCACGAAACCAGGCATAAGTGTCTGGAAATCAAAACTGAGTTATCTGTGTAGATTGGTAGAGTGGAAACTAAGGTTTAAGATGGTGAAAAAATTATGTTTCTATCATAAGTAGAACCAAAGTTATGGTCATTTTAATATCCACAGTTGGACCTATTATGCAATTTGCATAGTTTTAGATATTGTCCGTTAAAGTTTTGGACTGTTTCGGGGTAGGAAGTCCTTAGTAACGCATAATAATTCGTATCCGATTGACAAAAAATATTCACAGATGTTAAAGGACACTCTGATGGACATGTCACAGAAGTTCTATATATTATAATAATAGGACAGAATTGCAACGTATTACAATCATTTGGCTTACACCATTGGACAGAACATTCAATATAAACTTTTACCTCGTACCAAACACTTGGGTGTTTACCCACGGAACGGAGATCGGTTTGTTCGGCGAAAAGAGGTGGAAGTCGTCTTTGTCTTTGCTCAGCAATCCCTAAACTTTTGTCGCCGCTTAAATAATTGACCCAATAAACACCTTTATTGATTGGATTTCAATGTAATGACCACATGAACTGAACATAGAGGTGTTAAGGTACCGTTTTTTGATAAGGTGTAAACACAAATAAGAAATCACCTTCCAGCCTAAATTTGGCTGTAGCTCTGAACGGCTCAGCGCGACTTATGCCTGGTTTCGTGGTGGCGGGTCACATATGAAGAATGTAAAAAATAAACCATTTGTCGACAGTGTGCCTTATAGTGACTAATAAATGTCGGTTTTGTGACAATAACTATAATATATAATAGTTGTAGATGACCAATAAAAAACAGGCAAAATGTGGCTTAAGAAATAAAACATTCCTAAAATGTCTTAGTTTTTAACAAAAAAAACAAAATGAACATTATTTAAATTTTTAGCCGTGTTCTTATATTATTTTTTATTTACTTACTGCTGCTGCCTCTCACGAGGAAGTGCTAAAATTATGTCCCCACCAACGTTAACATCATGATTACTCCCATGACCCTGCCTTATGTGTTTCAGGTACTTGAAATATCTCACCAAGAAGTACCTGAAAAAGAACAACCTCAGGGACTGGCTGCGGGTGGTGGCCAACACTAAGGAGAGCTATGAACTACGCTACTTCCAGATCAACCAGGATGAGGAGGAAGAGGACGAAGATTAAACATGACACGCCTTTTAATAAAGATTTAAAGGAGAGATGGGAAGACTGTGTTGGTCTTTTTTGTTAAGTGTTTTCTGTTAGTATTTTTTGCAACACCAGATCTTATATTTGCTTACAGTGGATGCTCGATCTGATTTATGTGAAGAAGGTTTTACTTTGTTGGCATTTTTGGACAATGGATATTCACATTTATGAAGGAAATGCACAGATGGGGTGTTAACGATGCTAAAACTGAGGGGCCAAATGGAGTTTAGAATCACTGTCTGAATAATTTACACCTGTAAATGTTGTGTGCTCGGGCGGGGGGGGATTCTTTTTGTGCCATATGTTAGGTGGAATTTGTACCTTTTGCAGCCATCGTAACTCAATGAAACGTGGAAGTAATGCATGAAGTCAGTGGATAAAGGAGGCTGGTGGTAGAAGTTGAAGCTACAGTGAGTGACATTTGTAAAGCAGCTGCAGCATATCCACTCAGGACTCTATCCAGCTTTTGATTTGTGTATTTTGGTACATTAAGTGAAGTTGAGCCTAGTGTGCTCTCTGCAGGGAATCCTCTGGTACAGCTGTGGTAACCTTGACAACAGTTAGACCACTGGCAGGCAGGACTACTCACAGCAAGCAGTCATCAGTCTCAAGTTGGTTACTTCTTGTTTTGAGAAACTCAAGTTGGCAAAATGAACAAAAAGAACTTTAAGTCTTTACATCCGCCATTGGATTTAATGGTTAATTAAAATTATAAATCAGAAAGAAAGGGAGAAGAGGGGGTAAAAAAAAAAAAACAATAGTCCTCTTGTATTGCTATCGTTGCTTTTATTTGTCACGGTCTGAGTTTGTAGTTGCAAATGTAGGTGGGTTTGTGCAGCAGCTGTGCGAAAAGGAAGAAGTTTGTGTAACCGATTCTCCAAAAGGCGACAGGCGCGAGCGAGTATCCACCTATTAGCTGCACATGGCTTTGCGCACGGTGTGTATGTGTGTGCTTTATTTTTTTCCCCTGCACCTAACTAGTTGAAGTGGTAACTAGGAGAGCACGACTAACTAGTTGTGGGTGAAATTATGGGATGCATCGTCATGGCAACAGACCAGACGTCACAATCTGGGCATGTGTGTTCCATTTTTGTCTTTCTTATTTTTCAGACTGGAAGACCTGGATAGAGATCAGTAGAAAAAAAAATTAAATGATTATTATTATTTTTTAATTATTATTATTATTATTATTCCCGGAGAGAAAGCGTTAAATTCGCTACAAAAAATAAAAAATAATAATTAAAAAAAAAAAAAGTGAGCGACGAATAGCTATATTTCTTTTGGGTGAAGAAAGACGCAGGGCTGCGGCGTCTGGAGGGTTAACTTTCAGATTCTCAGCCTAAAAGGGGTTTGGGGGCTATGAGATAAAGATGCCGGGGTCGCTGAGTAATGAAGACGAGGGACAAGACGACATGGATTTTGAAGACGATATGCCAGGTGAGGGAAAGGGGGGAGGCGGGGTGTCCTTCAGATTATTTTGCGCCGCTACGCCTTGAATGCGGGGAAAAGGGCTTGTCCTGCGTTCCTGAGACCAGAAAGGAGGAGGGGTGGGGTGCAATAAGCACAGTCATGCCATTTTTTTATTTTTTATTTTTTATTTTTTTTGCACGACATAGTGTCCTAAAGGTGTGAACGGATCTTTTTTTTTTTTTTTGTCTTTGCCTCCGGCTGTCCTAACAGCCCGATTTGGGGCAAGATGAAAACCTTTCTGCATGCTTTCTGAACGCTGTTATTTTTTTTTTTCCTCCCCAGGCTGCATGCATGTGCAAGTGAATGGCTTTACCTTGTGAAGAAGTCCAAAAACAAGTTTGGTTCAGACAGCTGTCTAGAATCGTGACAATTCGCCCAGCTGTGGCAGTGTAAAGATGGGATGTATGTCGCCATTCTGATTAAATGTGTGCATATGCTTTTAAGTGACAAATGGGCTTGTGTGACAGCATCCGTGTTCATTTTGGTGATGATGCTCTGCTGTTTCCTCTTATAATCAGGAGGCTCAGGCTGTCCTAACTTGGCCGCAGAGGTGTGAAAGCCACGTGTAGGCTACAGTTAGATGCGTGTGTCAAGTGTTTTGTCTTGATCCACACTTTGGACCCTTGGGTCATCAATAGCTCCCCCAGCAGAAGGTGGTGCACTCACTGGAATAAACTGTAAAACACGTTCTTCTGAAGCTGCTTAATCAGTTCACATGCACAAATTTGCTTCAAACAAGCAAATCTGTGCATGTGGTTAGAAAAATCTTTCAGTCCCTTTGGTAGGGAACCAACTGTAACAGACATGGCAGTGTTGTTTGTTTGTTTGTTTGTTTGTTTTTTTTTTTGCAGTGGCAAGTAATGGCTACACAGGTAGTATTGTTAGGATTGATGACCTCTACTTAAACCAGTTGCTAGATTCTGGGCTGTGGCATATTTTCCAGGTCAGTAGTCTTTCAGGTAGGAATAAACCCCCCTGGGAAAGTCTATGAGGATTACTGTTGAATTTCACATTAAAGGAACAATGGAGTAACAGAGATGTGAGGTCAGACATAGGGTTCAATCTCCTCCACATGCTGTGTCTGTGGATGAAGTGCCTCCTCCTCCTCCCCCTTTTCATCATCCTCATATGATGGAAACTTCCATGAACAGACCAACCACTTGTGATTTAGTTTGACCTTTCACCCCTCCCCTTTCTATCTCTGACTTGTACCCTGAAAGAGGAGAAATCCTGGAGGTTTTATTTTTTTCAATTGTTGAATTTTGATTCTGCTATGGCACTCCTCATCCAGTGTTACTGAGTTTATCTATTTGGTGAAGATTTTTTTTAAATGTTTTTTTTAATGTTCAGTTGACTTCTTTTTCTATTATTATGACAGTTATTCATTCATTTATATCATAGTCTATAGCAGCTGTATATGCCATTAGCACCAACAATACATTTGCAGCATTCATTCTTTTTCAGATGCTCTGAGAGTCAAATGTTTTTATTTTCAAGGACAATATAAGCGTCCACCATTGCACATGTCTATGAAAAGTTTCATGGCCACATAATATGAATAGAGTGAGACTGTTCAAATCAAATGCTTTCTCTCTCTCTTCCTTTCTTTAGTGTTTCAGTTCTATCCCCCCCTGCTGAATTATAATGTTCTATATATATAATAAATGGATGAAAATAGTCATTTATAGGTTAAAATGAATGTATTTTGGGCTTTCAGAACAAGTGAGCTGAATAGATGCCCTGAGAAGGAGATTCAAATTAATACCTGTCACGCAGCAGTGTTGCCATGGTAAAACTGTATTTATGCTCACATTGCAGTTGTGCTTTAAAGGTCTTGAATGTGGTACATTTTGTTGCAACAGGGTTAATTTCCAAGCTTATATGAAACATATTTTCACAGGGTTTTAGAAATGGCCTCTGCCCACACATGGACTGATTACTCCAAATATTGTATACTTCTTTGTCCTATTATTACCCTTTTAATGGCTTAATAAACAAAAAAGAAATTAATAAACAACGCACAAGTTGACATATGAAGTAACCAACCATTCAGCATTAACAAAGAAAAGAGGAGGAGGGTGGATTTACTCACACAGAAGCAGCTTAGGTTTATTAATTCATACGTAGGAATGTTTACAGAAAGTCTCTTCTGAATCCATTTTGCCCAAAAATGTTAACAAATGCGTCTTTTTGTGTTCCTAAATTAAAAGCAATACGACTCACCAGATCAATCAATTCAACCATACTCAGTGTTTTTTTTTTTTTTTTTATTATTATTTAGCCCTTTCTCAGTTAAGGACTTTTCACTTTCCATAAATAACATTTTTAACAGACATCTATTCTTCCTCTACTCACATCCTTCCAAATTAAGCAGGTACTTGATGCTCAAAGTGAGTTTTTTTGTTTTGATTTGTTGAAAAGACAGTATAAATAATACTGTGAAACGTGTGACCAAAATGGGATCACAGCTGGGCAACTCGGAAATATATGAAAATTGTTTGTTTCTTCGTTCCCACAAGATCTTCAGCAATCTGTCTGATTTGAATATGATTTCTTTGTACACAACATTTCTGATAACACCACCAGGCATGCATTTGAAGGTGTACAGAAGGGAGAGAGAGAGAGAGAGAGAGAGAAAAGACAGACAGAGAGAATTAGGGGCGAGAAAAGAGAGAAGTGTTGAGCAGTTGAGGCATCATCTTTGACTGCCAGCCATAGCCTGAGGGAGAAAACAAGCACTGGTGTGTGTCCCCAATAACCCAGCAGATGGTGAAACATGTATGAGAAGGGAAAGGTGCAATTGATAATAGTAAGTGATTCAAGATCTGTAAGTAATTTGAAGTCGGAATGATAAAAATAAAAACTGACGCATAGTGTTTTTTTAATGTTATTAACTAGACACATCAAAGAAGCTAAAAAATCACATGACCTACCTTTGTGAAACCCAATATAACACATCATGCAAATTCATTATTAATAATTTCCAATATTCATGATGACAGTGTTTTCTCCATTTCCTCTTTATTATATTTTTATTTTTTCTTCCTTATCTTTTTCATATGACATCATTGGCCGTGATAGTGTCATGAATCCAATTATGCTGCTGGTACAGGAAACCAAGTTTGCAACCTCTGTCAACAGGCATCAAAGTGACAGATAAGGTCAGGAATCCAGGTCAGACATTTCACAGCATCAAGATGTTTCCACGCAATTAAAATGCAACAATGAAAAAGCCTATCCCAGAGGGACTTAAGACCCCCAAAAGCTATCATATCACAGCCTTTATTTGTTGTGGCGTATAAAGTGTCCTAATTCCCTTTGTTTCCCTTGGAGTGCTTACACTGTCACAAGATTGTTCCATTGTGTTTTCTCTTTTAATTGTTTTGTTCTCCCCTAAAATTGAAAGATTATCATGGGCTTTTGTGTGCCTACAAATGTTATCCCCAATTGGAGAGAGGGGGGGGCTATTTTTGGATTTCTCACAGTGAAAGTTGACACCATTTTTTCCTGCTACGCGTGCACGACGGCAATGCATGAAAGATGCTTCTTATGTGTGTATTTGCAGATCAGTGGCGGTGCTGCATTCCAGTCTGTTTTATTTTTCTCTTACATTCCACACACTATCAATGTTCAAAATATTCTCTGTGATAGATATGATGTTAATGGTGCTATTTGAGCCTTATCCTTCTATCACTCTGATGATTAGATTTCCTAATAATAGTCTATTGATGTATTTGTCTCAAGGCGTTTGAGCCCTGAGCTATGAGCACTTAATCAATGAGGAAGGAAAGAAAAAAAAAAAAAACCTTGGCTCTGTCTTTCTTCGTTCGTGGCAGGCAATGCTTGGCAACATTAAGTGGGTATTTCCACATGGGGGCCAACAGAGAAAGGGCTAATGTGTTTTCCAGTAAACTCCAGCTTCCTCACTTGGGAGCTGCTCGTGAATCGCCCTTCTAATGGGTCAGTCCAGTGGCCAAGCCCTTGCAGGAAGGTCAGAACAGAGTGCCTGCCATTCGCTCATACTATACACAAGGCCTATGTGCCAAGTGGAGCTTTAGTCCTCTTTCTAACAGGATCTTGTGCCAGAGCTCCCTGTGCCACATGACTGAGGCCCCCAAAACACCTGGCACAGTCTGGTGCACTCACTATGCCACAAGAGATTATCATTTCCCTGATTTTATGTCCTTCTGAGGCTTCTTAGGCCATTTACGGTTCAGAGGTGCAGATTACACTGGGGAATAATTTGGGGGAAAAAATATGTTGGGTTAGATTTTTATGTTGATTAAAACTAAAATTGGCATGCCTGATTACAAAATTGCAATCAGTTTTTTTTCGAGCACCTTTGAGCTGCATTTTGTAACAACGGTGCTTTTTGTAATAAACGACCAAAATATAATAACGTTTTCATTTCATTTTGTAATAAACTGCAGCATTTTGTAATACATTTTGCCGCATTATGTAATAAGTTATTATCAGAGAAGATTATTACAAAATACAGTTGCAACTTTTTTATTCTCTAGAAAATGTAATATCATGGTACATTATGTAATAACAATTCTAAAGCATAGTATATTTGTTTGTTAATTGTATTTTACTTTAACTTGAGCATGCATTTTAGGTGGAATTTGCCAGAAACCCCCCCCCCCCTTGGGGCTTAAGAGGTTAAACAATGTAAGTGTCTTCTGTTTGTTTTTCAGAGCTGCTGTGTCCAGATCATTTATCCACTAACATTCATTTTAAACAACTATGAAATTGCCTGAAAAGGTTAAACAAACAACAACATTTCTATTTCCATAATTTCAAATTATCCTAGTGTCTAATATGTCTAATTACCAGCCAAGACATAAACCACTTGGAATGTTTCCCAAACAGCTCCATGAGTTTTAATGCTACACCACCAAAGCAACCTGCTGCTGCAAAATGGAATAACTTATTACATAATGCCGCAAAATTTTGTACAAAATGCAGCAGTTTATTACAAAATGCAGCTTTATTACAAAATGAAATGAAAAAGTTATTACATTTTGGAAGTTCGTTACAAAATGCGGCTCAACAAGCATGTCAAGTTTTTCTCCGTAGATTACCCTCCAGATAAGCAACATTCTACTGATTTATAAGACTTTCCATCTGATTAAGATTGGACTCATCTACAACTAAGTGGAAACTTGCTTGTGCAGTCACAATTGAGACAGTGTGGTGAGAGGTGTGTGTAGGTCAGTACAAATACAGTATAATAATAGTGTTAAATAAACACTACAGTCATGTTTCTTTCATATTTCATTGTATGTCAATATTTGAATATTTTTTTATAAAACAAGCACATACCTATTAAGTACAGTATTTTTCACATGTTTTAAGAAAATGGGATCCAACGTGATAAAGAAAAACTGAGATCAGTTTTGGATTCCGCACCCAAAAATGAGTTAAAAACAGCTGTCTCAATAAAAACTGTGCTCCCCAGTATAATATACCACTGTGTTAAACACAAACTCTATTGCCTGTGGATACTATTCAATCCCAAAAGACCAATTGCAAACACCGTACAGTAATGGTTATTCTTTTGCACAAAGTCAACTGAATTCATAACATCAAACTTTGTACCTACACCACTGTCAACTCCGAGTGATTTATTGAACAAGAAGCCGAGCAAGCGACACACATCTGGTGTATCTAATCAGTGATGTGTGGTCAACCTGTCAGTCATAGCCCAAACTGAAAATGTGGGGTGCAGAGTGATGGACTGTTTGCTTTGTGATATCTGGGTTGTGTTCACTTGCAGCTGAGCCATGTTATTGTCTTCATGTCTAAGAGAGATGTAAGGCTCTGTATATTGCCACTGTAACTTGCTGGCGGGAAGCTAACATATGTCTGAGACATGAAAGGACTCTGTTTGAGATACTGAATACTTAAAGTTAAAGCTTTATTTAGAAAGATGACAGAGGAGATAGATACATGGGTGTTGACAAGATAGATAGATAGATAGATAGATAGATAGATAGATAGATAGATAGATAGATAGATAGATAGATAGGTAGGTAGGTAGGTAGGTAGGTAGGTAGGTAGGTAGGTAGGTAGGTAGGTAGGTAGGTAGGTAGGTAGGTAGGTAGGTAGGTAGGTAGGTAGGTAGGTAGGTAGGTAGGTAGGTAGGTAGGTAGGTAGATAGATAGATAGATAGATAGATAGATAGATAGATAGATAGATAGATAGATAGATAGATAGATAGATAGATAGATAGATAGATAGATAGATAGATAGATAGATAGATAGATAGATAGATAGATAGATAGATAGATAGATAGATAGATAGATAGATAGATCCCAAAAACCCTCCACAGATAAAGCACAACTTGTTAACACAAAAGAAGAGGTGAGAGTTCATTGTGGTCAGACAGAACAATGAGCCCATCAGTGTCATTGATTAAAGCTTTGAAGTCCCTAATGCTGTGCGTACTGCATGTGTGTATGTGTGTATGGGGTACCTCCTGCTAGCTGTGCTAAATAGAGGATAAGTGGCTGGTGAGGTTTGTGTGTCTACTACACAGGAATCCCTCCTCCCCAATCTCTCACTCCGACTACCCACGGGAGTGGTAGACTGCAGGGCTAGTGTTGGCTGATTGACTCTGATACATGCGCTGCATATTTCATGCCCTCCAGTCTGTCTGTGTGAGACGCAGAGAGAGCGACGGAGACACAAAGTTAGACTGAAAGAGACAGAAAGACAGCCTGAGACACGGAGAGAAAACACAGGACAAGGTAGACCTTTACCAAGCAGTCGCGTCCTGTGTGGATTTGTTTGTCTTTTTTTTGTACTGATGTATTGTTTGGGACTGTCTCTCTTCTTTACTTACTCTTCTGTGACCCACTGTGGCATCATTGAAGTCTGCTGTGCTCAGCAGTCAGCACGTTTGTACACAGCAGCCATGAGACAGTACAGCTGACAGCCAGCAGCAGGTCCTTTTAGCTCCAGCGAGCATTAAAGGCTGAAGATATGCTCAGTATACCTCAGTGGTCCTCCAGGGAGTTCCCATTTAGCGGCAGGGCAGACACTCCATCTATTTATGTTTTGACGGCTAAAGTTGATCCACACCCAATGATGTGTGGTTATAAGGTTTATTTAACAAGTGCTTGTGTTAGTCTGACATTTAATAATCATCTTATACATTAGAGAGAGAGCAAGGGATGGGAAATGTGAGGAAAGTTGGAGGATGATGTGCAGAAAATGATCCATTTGGGAATTGAACCAGGAACTCAGTGCTGTAGTGTTGTAGTTGTCACCCTACACACTTGACAATCACTGAAAAAGAGAAGAAAATGCAAATCACTGACAATTACCAGAACTAAATATGAGCTTTTCAAATATATGTGCAATAGTCTATATTTTTGGACATTTTCCCTTGATCAATGGTATAAATCACAAACAGATTATCAGAGTTGTTGTGTAATTTATGTAATTGGTCTAGAATTGATCAATGGAGTAGTTATTTCAGCACCAGAGTCGACACACCAAATGGATTTGTCAATAAAATAACTAAAACTGACTTGAAACACAACCTAACCCCTGACCAGACTTACCCATTTTACCAGATTCATGGCTGTTAATTTGTCACCTTAATGAACAATATAAATAAGCACTTTGGATTTTTTTATTTTTTATTTTTGTATGTGTGTTTGTTTCTGGCCAGATGAAGATGATGAAGTTCAGCGCAACATTGTTCCCCTCACACCCCTGGACAGCTTCTTCTCTGATGATGACTCCCTCAAACAGCAAAAGAAGAAGAAGCCAAAAAAGATGAAAGAGGGGAAAATGCCCAAAGTTAAAAAGAGGAAGAAGGAGGTAAGGTGTAATTCACACCCAACACCATCTGTCATGGCCTGGACATAACAGCTTGGCTCTCTGTTTGGCCTGGGCTGTGAGCGGCATTCTCTGTTTCTCAGGCCATTGCTCTTTTGATGTCTCTGCAATTGGATCAAAGGTGTATTTTGGCTGCTGGACTGCCTCTGTAATCTAAATGAGAGGCAGTGGACTGTCTCAGGCTTGGAGGTGGGGGTTGGCAGCCGTGTCACCATCATTGCCAGTATAAGCTGTTGGCTCCAAGTGCCAGTTTAGAGTGTAGATTTGTGCCTGTGGCGCTGGTGCTGGTGGCAGGGACTCCAGGTCAGAAGTATAATGTTTGTGCCAAGCTGCTATGGCTGTGAGTGTCAGAGCTGGGACTGAAGGACTTTGACAGTTCAGCTTCTTCAACCTTTAGTTCCTGACATTTAGACAATAGGTCAGATGTTGGAGATACATTTAACATAGTATTAGTAATCTTATATATCTATCTATCTATATATATATCTCTATATATCTATATATCTATATCTATATATCTATATCTATATCTCTATATATCTATATATCTATATATCTATATATCTATATCATATAATCAGTAATGTGACTAAAATAAACCCATTAAAAGCCAAACAGTCACTGCTAACCTAAAGCATCTACTGATCTAAGCTGTTTAATACCTGCTGATCTACTAATCCTATCAATATATCGTTAGCTTCATACCATAATTGCCTAAATCATTTTTTTGTGTTTTCGGAAAATGAGAAAAAACAAATTTTCCAAAAGTCACATCCATATTTTTTATTGTTTTTTCACAGAACATTCAAGTAGATGAGAAGAAAAGTATGAAAAAAGAACAAAACCCAACATCATTTGTTTTATGAAATAAAATTGACTTAGGCGGATTATGCCTTTGACTTAAGCAGTTTTTCTGAGAACATTTTGCATTTTTTCTGCTATTTTGCATACATTTAAACTGCCTAAGTCAAATGAATGACTTGGGCAGGTATGTTTTTGCACTTGTTTTTTTTTGTTTTTTATGAGTGTTCTGATTGGTCAATGACATAGGCAGGAAAACAGGATGATGCAGCAGTGGTAGGGGAGTAAAGTTATGCAAAAATATCAATTTGACCAAAAATTGACTTATGCAATTATGGTATGAGGCTAACGATATATAAATACTTGGTGTAAAATGCAGTTTGTCATCTTTTACTGGTCATCAGATATGACCCATTTGTGAATGTTCAAATGCTCTATAGTGAAAATGGAAACACCATCATCTCCAACACTGACTCACCAGTAAAAAACATGGAAGTTGATCAGTGACATTGGATGGAAACACAGTTATAAAAGAAATTACCCTTTCTTCAATTTTCTCAGTTTCTGACATAATTTAACCCTCAACTTTAATCTGAACTTTTATGAACATCTACATGACAAATGAAATATGATTTTCACTGAAAAAAACACAAAATGTAGAAGATAATATTCTAATAAATTTTAAATCACTCAAGAAATGGCAATTATAGGAAAAAAAAAAAACCTTCCACATACAGTAAGTAGCACTGGGTGTTTATGGGTTAAAATATCATGACTAAATATCTGAATGGCTGATTCTGGGAAAATTGCAAACATGCACGAGCTGTAAATTCGTAAGGAATTATATAAACAAATTTAGAAACATTTGCTCTTGTGTTGGAAAAGTGAAGATAATATTTCATATCTTGTTTTGATACTGTTTTTGTCAACCAGTGCTGCTGAAACATGAGTTTCCTGTGCACTTATTTCTACATAATTGTTTATTTTACTTAGACATAATAAAACTTCTCACAAAAATCATGAATAGAACACAAAAGCAGCTTGATGTAATCTTCCTAAAAGATGGAGAAATTACTGGTGAATAAACTTTATTGGACATCTCCTGCACCATCATTAAAGCATTGATTATCTATTGGTGGCATAAAGGAATAGAAAAAGTTACACCTCAAGCATTTTAATAAATTTGTCACTTATATCTATATCTATATAGGCCGCTTTATATGAAGTAAGTTTGCACCTAATGAGGGGTTTATTAAGTCCTCCTGAATCCAAAATATGCAGTACCTAAATCTATTCACCTTTAAAAAAGAACAATAATGACATCAGATGGTTTACAGAAAAGAAAGTGATGAGTCTTGTCAAGCTGAGGACAGTTATCTGTGGATTTTGTTAAACCCAGTATAATTGTTTTTTAATTCAATAGGCTGTAACTCATTCAACTGATCCCAGTATGTTTTCCCACCCTTACTGGTGATGGCTTTAACAGTGACAGTGACAGAGCCAAGATGTTCCCCTCTGCTGCCTGGAGATGCCAGCAGTGCTGTGACGAGCTTGGCTGTCCAGGCTGCCACCCAGCCCTTTGGCTGCTTGTGGTAAACACTGAGCTCTGGGTCTCACTGAGCTAATGAGGGGGGGACTCCCTCTGACACTCTCCTCTCCTCTGTCTCACACACTCACACTCTGCTCTGTATTCTCTTCCTTTTTCCTTTGCCTTTCTGTTCTCACGCGTTTCACCTCATTTTGCCCTGATCATGCCGCCGCTTGCTTACTTTCTTTCTTTCTTTCTTTCTTTCTTTCTTTCTTTCTTTCTTTCTTTCTTTCTTTCTTTCTTTCTTTCTTTCTTTCTTTCTTTCTTTCTTTCTGTCTTTCTTTCTTTCTTCCTTCCTTCCTTTCTTCCTGTCTTCCTTCCTTCCTTCCTTCTTTCCTTCCTTCCTTCCTTCTTTCCTTTCTTCCTTCCTTCCTGTCTTCCTTCATTCTTTTCTTCCTTCCTTCCTGTCTTCCTTCCTTCCTCCCTCCCTCCCTCCCTCCCTTCCTTGCCACTGCCCACTGTGTAACCTTGACTGCTTTAATTCACTCCTAGTCATTCCCCAAAGGTTCAGTGTCAGACTGGGGCTAAAGGTCAGTTGGGGTCACAGACTGCCAGTTGCACATCCCAGACTCAGGTCAGAAGAACTGGCAGGAAAAGTCCTCTTCCTTCTCTCAGATACCAGGACACAAAGGATTTCTGTATCCCTTTAACAAGGAGCAGTTTATAGAAAGCAGTTAATTTTATTTGAAGACGAGGGTGCAGTTTTGCCACAAAAAGACCTCTATGAAAGCGAACTGCCAGTAGGTTTAACATTTTAACTGAAGTACAGTTGGTTTGAGATGTGCATCTGCCTTGTTTTTATAACTTCAGTATTCTCTCTGGGAATGTGAGTCAACAGAGAGGTGTTGCTAAAACCTGGGAAAAAGAAGAGCTTATTTCTTTGGAACCATAAATGCGTTTCTACATTTTATTGAACATCCACTTCCTACAGTAGCTCATTTGATATTTTCTGCGGCATGCTTTGCAATCTCCCTAAGGCACAGCCATTATGGGGAAGCATCTAATTTGATTATGTTATCAGCACTTATCTAATCTAATTTTCTTGCCTCTGAAAGTAGAGACACCCTCTTTGTTGCTGCCGGTGTCCTCTTTGATTCTATGATGTGTTTGTAACATTGAACTCTGGGCCAGTGTGAGGTTGTTGCACAGTTCCACCTTGTCTTTGCATTTGCTTTCAACAGTGGTTCTGCTTCCTCGCTTTTCCCTCCTCCACCTCCACCTCCACCCCATTCCCATCCCCCCATCACAATCTTCAATATTCTCTCTCTCTCTTTCTCTCTCTCTAGTTCTTATGCATAAATGAGATTTGTCTAGACGGGTGCTGGAGCACTGGCTCTGCAACCACAGGCCTCTGCATAACAAGCTCGTTATGCAAACGTGTCTGATTGGATGGCGCCGTTCCATTGGCTGCCACTGCTATGGAGTGTGTATGTGTGTGTTGGGGGTGGGGGGGGTGGGGGGGGGGTATAGAGGAGAGTGAGTGGCATGATAGAAAGAAAGAACGAGTGAGAGAGAGAGAGAGAGAGAGAGAGAGAGAGAGAGAAAGAAAGAAAGGGGGAGCTGTTAACACAGAGGGTGAGAGAGAGAAAATAATAAAGGGGGGGTGAGATGAGAAGGAGAGAAAGTGAAAGAAAAGGAAGGCGTGTGCGTGGGGGGGTGGATGGAGAGGGTGAGCTATGAGAAAGAGAGAGAAAACTATGAAGAGAGAGAGAGAGAGAGAGAGAGCAAGAACCAGACACTGCTCAAATTTGGTCACCATGGCAACACAGCCAGGCTGCTGGTAGGGTTGGCGGGTGCTGCGGCAACGTGAGCCTTTCTACTGCGCTACAGAGCAAAACGCCTGCAAGCCTCTCCATGGATCCACACAGGCCTGCTGAGCAACAGGCAGTGAGGGAGAGCACGAAGCTGCTGTGCACTAATTCACTACATAACATGTGTTCACATGTGTGCGCTCACAGAAATATACAAAAGGCTGACACACAAACACATGGATGTGGACGCAGGAAATGGGAGATTAAAAGCATAAACACTCAACAAGTAGCATAAAAAGACACATCCAAGCATAAGCGTAGACATAAAGGAATAAGCATGTAAATACATAAAATGGCAGAGATATAGAAAAATATGTAAAGATGCACACACATGCACAGCCAGATAAACTTGTATGCTTGCACACAAATGCTACACACAAATAATTAGGTGAATGGTGCATAATGAGAAAAACACCACATCCTTCTCTCTCTCTCTCTCTCTCTCATTTTCCCCTCACAGGCACACACAGTATACTAAAATGAGCATGCACCAGTGAATTTGTTCATATGCAACTCTCTTGATTGCACAAACAACACCTGTTAACTGTTAAATCCATATAGCCCACCAGATGTCCCATATTAAACAGGCAGGATACAGTGCCGTCTGCAGATCCACTCTGAGCTGTGATTGGCTGCACCACTTGAGGTGTACCGTTTCCTTGTTTCCTTTATTGTTAAAGCATGCGTAAAAAAGAAAAGGTGGACGTGCCTCAGACTTGACTCCTAATCAGCTCACTGCTATCTATTATATACAGACTTTCATCCAAATGGAGGAATTAAAATATTAGTAAAGCAGTGACACTTTTGGACTGATGTTGTTTAATTTATGCAAATGCTGTCTAGTAGAGGCTTTTATCCAAAGTGCTTTACAGTACAGCAGTGCCTGTTTTTAGCGTGGGTGGCCTCGCTGCAAGCTCTAATCCTAAACCCAGGCGAAATTAATTGGGTTTCATATTTTAATTATCATCCCTCTTTTAGATTATGATTTCAAAATCTCCAAAATAAAATTGTTTTTTTTTTGTTGTGTTTTTTTTTTTTTTTATTTGGAAAATGTTATGATTTTAACTTTAATTTAAACCTTGTATTTGTCTTTGATTCTAGCTTTAGTCAAAATTCAGACTTAGACAGGTAAATGGGATAATCACACATTTCAAAGAGCTGTATCAAACACAGAGTATGGGATACGCTTTCATTTGACAAAAATATAGATTGTTTCAGTCATGTAGAGGCATTTGTGCATATTTGATGTATTTTTATATGACATCAGTGACTACCACACTGAGGCACTCATGCTTTACAGCAAGAAGGACCCTGGTTCTATTCCCACACCAGACCCTTCTGTGTGGAGTTTGCATGTTCACCCCGTGTCTCCAGTTTCCTCCCACCATCCAAACACATGCACTGATAGGTTAATTGGTGAATCTAAATTGCCCATAGGTGTAAATGTGAGAGTGATTGTTTGTCTATATATGTCCTGCATGTTTTAGATATTTCCCTCTTTCCCATGATTCAGTTAACCCTTTAACTCCTGAGACTTTAGCAGTTCCACATAAAAAAAAAACCAATTACACTAAGCAACAAAATTAACAAAAAAACAGGCAAAGTCATCAATAAAATGAACAAAAATGAAGAATACACCAAGAAAATAATTTGTAACATGAACAAAGTAAGACAAAAATGGAGCAAAATGAAAGGAAAAATAATTAAATAAAAACTAAATGTAAAACATTTCAACAAAATTAACCAACAGTATGAATAAATATTAGCAAAATTATAAGTAACATGGAAAAATGTACCAAAAAAAGATAACTATTATTGAAATTTTGTCCCAGCAGTTTTAATTTTGACTTTTTTTTTTTTTAAGTTAGTTGCATTTTGACTCAGTAAAAAAATAGTAAAAAAAAAAAAAAAAAAAAAAAAGGAAAACAAATTATTTTTTAGGAATATTTAAACTAAACCATTCATTCAGAATACATCAGTTCTGACACTTAAGAGTTAATAATCAGCTCATCATTCTCTGCAGAACCTGTTAATGATGTAATGACTTTGCGGTGTAATTGAAGAAGGAATTATCTAATAATTCCTTTTTTTTTTTGCAAATGACCATTATGTGGAACTGCTAAAGTCTCAGGAGTTAAAGGGTTAAACTGAATCATGTGAAAGAGGGAAATATCTAAAACATGCAGCACACTGGCCCTCGAGGACCAGATTTTGAGACCCCTGATATATGTTCAGCCCTGAGATGAACTAGAGACTCATACAGGGTGTACCCTGCCTTCACTTATTATAGCTGGATTAGGCCCCCAGTGACCCCTGTGACCCCTAGTGAAGATAAAGCAGGTTCAGATGACGAGGCTACCGCACTGATCTGCCTCAGTTACCTGATAGTACGTGGTTGTCACTTGTTTCAGGGAGGACTCCAGGCAAGAGTTGACAGCGACCTGGAGGAGACCTCAGAGGTGGAGGAGGAACAAGAACGTCCAGAAATAGGCTCTGAGAGTGAGAGCAGCATGTATGGGCCAACCAAGAAGAAGAAAAAGAAACCCAAGGAGAAGAAGGAGAAGAAACCCAGGAAGAAGAAGAGAGATGAAGATGATGACGATGATGACGATGATGATGGGAACATGAAAGTGAGTGTAGTAGTGGACACATCTGTCAACATTTGATGGAAGTTTCAGTGTTTGACTGATTATTGCATTATTGAAACCTAGCATTTTTTAATAATGATATGTATTTTCTAATGACTTATCTGTTCAAATGAGAACAGTTTGGGATGTACTTCCTGAGTCTGATAGCTGGATCTGTCTCTGGACTAAGACATTTTTTTTCCAGTATGGCTGTGAAATGGGCTTTAAATATTGCCATATACTGTAAGTAGTCTTAAAAAAGTATGGAATTTAACTTGTAGAACTCTATAGGAACCCTGCTGTCTGTAGGAACCACTTGAGTGAGTTGAACAATTTCTCACAGATCTCACATTCATTTAATAGGTTACACATCTTAACAAATAGGTTATTAACACTGAAATAAGAAGAGTATTATGTATATGCAAGCGTTTGTACATAGTCGACTGTCCATGTCTTTTTTATGTTGTTGCTATGGTTTTATAACTTGTTTTATCTTGGTTTTTATCTTGGTTTTATAATTGTAACTTGTTTTGTATTGTTTTTAACTCATTTTGGAAAGCACCTACACAGTAAATTTTGCAGTGTTAAATCAACACTTAGAGAGTTTATTTAACTTCTTCTAGAGTGTATTTGGTCCCATTGTCTCCAAATTAACACTGCAAAATCTACAGTGTAGTGCAGCTTTTGGTGTTGTATGGTGCTATATAAATAAAATTTGATTGATTGATATTTATTCATCATCGATATCCCTTGGGTTCAGTGGTTGAACTGATAATGATGGTGAAAACATTAGCGGGTTGTCGTTTCTTTGACTTGACAATATTTCAGTTAAGTTTTCTCTCACACATGCATACACTCATTTTTCTGCAAACATACTGATTCGCAGAAATCAAGTATGGTTTGTTTTTTTTTCTGTTCATGTTTAATTCATGTCGATTATTATTGTTATTGTTTGTGTTTATTTCTGTCATTTGCATCTCCCTAGGAACCCAAATCATCCAGCCAGTTGATGCAGGAGTGGGGTCTTGAAGATGTTCAGTATGGCTTCACTGAGGATGACTACAAAACCATCACCAACTACAAGGCTTTCAGCCAATTCCTCAGGCAAGCTTCTAATTTTTTGAGCCTGGATTATTATTCTGTGTTAAACTGCTCTCTGCTGTCTCTTTCTGTCTGGATTGTCACTGAGAAGCTTCCAACAAAAACTCTACAGTGAGCCTAGAGTGTGGTGAGACGAACAAACACAGCTCCTTTTGTTTGAGCTAGAAAACTCGGCTGTTGGTATAAAGAGTCTGTCTCACCTGGGGCTGTCTGGCTCTGCTAAGCCTCTGCTCCGACAAAGTGGAGCATGAGCTCCTGCAGTGCCCCCTGTGTGTAGTCAGCTGCTTACTGGATGCCTGTGACAGCTGGGAGGCACTGGGACCTGGTGCTCTGACCCACTATCTTTCACAGGCCAGCGTGTCAAACCTCAAGCTGTTGTATGACAAATCACAAACAGGAAATACACACAGCAAAGCAGTGAGAACAAAACTTAAGGGGCAGTGGGCTGTCAACAAATCAAGGCCCATATCCCTTCAGTGCTGAGCGAAGCAAAAACTCCATCAAGGAGAATGAAATGTGACATAATATAGCTGCCGTTGTTAACCTCTCTCCCTCTGGCTTCACCCAGGCCTCTCATTGCCAAGAAGAACCCCAAGATACCCATGTCAAAGATGATGACAGTGTTAGGGGCCAAGTGGCGGGAATTCAGTGCCAACAACCCGTTCAAAGGCGCATCTGCCACCGCTGTGGCTGCTGCTGTGGCTGCTGCCGTGGAAACAGTTACCGTAGCACAGCCAATAGCTGTCAGCACCAGCCAGCCGAGCTCTCAGCTGGGGCCACTCAAAAAAGCCAAAACCAAAGAAGGAAAGGGTACGGACGGGTGAACTGTGACAGAATGTATATTTTTAGAAATAACAATGAGTGTATATGTTGCTTAATACATGTGTGGTCTCCAATGTGTACGTCTCAGGACCTGGAGTTAGAAAGAGAAGCAAGACTGCAAAGGAGGTGAAAAAGAAACCCAAGGCGAAGAAGACCAAATCAAAGTCAGGCCAAAGTGGGAAGAAGAAGAAAGCATCCTCAGTAGGTTTTTGTTTTCTCTCTCTCTCTCTCTCTCTCTCTCTCTCTCTCTCTCTCTCTCTCTCTCTCTCTCTCTCTCTCTCTCTCTCTCTCTCTTCAAGGCCATTTTCCTTGAACTCATTCATCCTGTGAACATCTCCACTCCTGTGTATTTTCATCGAGCGTGGCCATATGCAGACTGTTTACTGAGCAGACTGTGGAGGTTTTGGTGTATTTTAATTTCTTGTGTAGCTCTGAGTTCTTTGGTTTGTATCTATGCTTTTTCAGAGTGAGGAGGACTTCCTGGAGGAGTCAGACTTTGATGACATCAGCATCCACAGTGCCTCTGTGCTTTCTGATACCTCGGGGGCCACAACCAAGAAAAAGGCCCGACGTGGGCGTAAAAAGAGGAAAAGTATGTTTACTGTCTGCTCTTACTCTGCTCTGTTTTTTTTTTCTCTTCACAAATTCCCCTTGAAATCCCTCAGTCTCAGGCTGTTTGATTTTGAATACCAAGGATATTAAAGTGTATTCATTTATTATGAGATGTATTTATTTATTATTATTGTGAAGTTGCTTCATGTAATCTGTAAATAGCCTGGATCCATACTGGTTTATTACCATGGAGTGAATCAGTTTTGATTTAATTTGATTTATTTGGATGAAAATGCAATATACATAAATAATGACAGCATTTAAAAACAACACAAAAAAAAGCATAAAGTGCTTGTTTCCATTGTGATTCTTTACAAAAATAAATTACACTGAACGTGGGAAATGTCTATGTTCTTTCTATGTCCTCAGAAGAGGATGGCGATGGCTATGAGACAGACCACCAGGATTACTGTGAGGTCTGCCAGCAGGGGGGTGAAATCATCCTCTGTGACACCTGCCCCAGAGCGTACCACCTGGTGTGTCTGGACCCAGAGCTGGAGAAAGCGCCAGAGGGCAAATGGAGCTGCCCACACTGTGTGAGTAGATTCATTTAGTTACACAAATCTATAGTGTCAGGAGTTTAACACAGGGCAGCACATGTATGAACAAAAGGAAGTTCATTCAACTCAGTTTATTTTCTTTAATCAGTGCATTACTAAAAAAGTCTTGTTTTTACAGAAAAAAAACTGGTAGCTGTAAACATTTTAAACATGTCGATTTAACATTTTAAACATGTCGATTTAACATTTTAAACATGTAGAATTAACATTTTAAACATGTAGATTTAACATTTTAAACATGTAGATTTAACATTTTAAACATGTAGATTTAACATTTTAAACATGTAGATTTAACATTTTAAACATGTAGATTTAACATTTTAAACATGTAGATTTAACATTTTAAACATGTAGAATTAACATTTTAAACATGTCGATTTAACATTTTAAACATGTCGATTTAACATTTTAAACATGTAGAATTAACATTTTAAACATGTAGAGTTAACATTTTAAACATGTCGATTTAACATTTTAAACATGTAGATTTAACATTTTAAACATGTAGATTTAACATTTTATACATGTCGATTTAACATTTTAAACATGTCGATTTAACATTTTAAACATGTAGATTTAACATTTTAAACATGTCGATTTAACATTTTAAACATGTCGATTTAACATTTTAAACATGTCGATTTAACATTTTAAACATGTAGATTTAACATTTTAAACATGTAGATTTAACATTTTAAACATGTAGATTTAACATTTTATACATGTCGATTTAACATTTTATACATGTAGAATTAATATTTTAAACATGTAGATTTAACATTTTAAACATGTAGATTTAACATTTTAAACATGTAGAATTAATATTTTAAACATGTAGATTTAACATTTTAAACATGTAGATTTAACATTTTAAACATGTAGATTTAACATTTTAAACATGTAGATTTAACATTTTAAACATGTGGATTTAACATTTTAAACATGTCAATTTAACATTTTAAACATGTAGATTTAACATTTTAAACATGTAGATTTAACATTTTATACATGTCGATTTAACATTTTATACATGTAGAATTAACATTTTAAACATGTAGATTTAACATTTTAAACATGTAGATTTAACATTTTAAACATGTAGATATAACATTTTAAACATGTAGATTTAACATTTTAAACATGTAGATTTAACATTTTAAACATGTAGATTTAACATTTTAAACATGTGGATTTAACATTTTAAACATGTCGATTTAACATTTTAAACATGTCGATTTAACATTTTAAACATGTCGATTTAACATTTTAAACATGTAGATTTAACATTTTAAACATGTAGATTTAACATTTTAAACATGTAGATTTAACATTTTAAACATGTAGATTTAACATTTTAAACATGTGGATTTTACATTTTAAACATGTAGATTTAACATTTTAAACATGTAGATTTAACATTTTAAACATGTAGATTTAACATTTTAAACATGTAGAATTAACATTTTAAACATGTAGAGTTAACATTTTAAACATGTGGATTTAACATTTTAAACATGTAGATTTAACATTTTAAACATGTAGATTTAACATTTTAAACATGTCGATTTAACATTTTAAACATGTCGATTTAACATTTTAAACATGTAGAATTAACATTTTAAACATGTAGATTTAACATTTTAAACATGTAGATTTAACATTTTAAACATGTAGAATTAACATTTTAAACATGTAGATTTAACATTTTAAACATGTGGATTTAACATTTTAAACATGTAGATTTAACATTTTAAACATGTAGATTTAACATTTTAAACATGTCGATTTAACATTTTAAACATGTAGATTTAACATTTTAAACATGTCGATTTAACATTTTAAACATGTAGATTTAACATTTTAAACATGTCGATTTAACATTTTAAACATGTAGATTTAACATTTTAAACATGTAGATTTAACATTTTAAACATGTAGATTTAACATTTTAAACATGTAGATTTAACATTTTAAACATGTAGATTTAACATTTTAAACATGTAGATTTAACATTTTAAACATGTGGATTTAACATTTTAAACATGTCGATTTAACATTTTAAACATGTCGATTTAACATTTTAAACATGTCGATTTAACATTTTAAACATGTCGATTTAACATTTTAAACATGTCGATTTAACATTTTAAACATGTAGATTTAACATTTTAAACATGTCGATTTAACATTTTAAACATGTAGATTTAACATTTTAAACATGTAGATTTAACATTTTAAACACGTCGATTTAACATTTTAAACATGTAGATTTAACATTTTAAACATGTAGATATAACATTTTAAACATGTGGATTTAACATTTTAAACATGTAGATTTTACATTCTAAACATGTAGATATAACATTTTAAACATGTAGATATAACATTTTAAACATGTGGATTTAACATTTTAAACATGTAGATTTTACATTTTAAACATGTAGATATAACATTTTAAACATGTGGATTTAACATTTTAAACATGTCGATTTAACATTTTAAACATGTCGATTTAACATTTTAAACATGTACATTTTACATTTTAAACATGTAGATTTAACATTTTAAACATGTAGATTTAACATTTTAAACATGTACATTTTACATTTTAAACATGTACATTTTACATTTTAAACATGTAGATTTAACATTTTAAACATGTAGATTTAACATTTTAAACATGTACATTTTACATTTTAAACATGTAGATTTAACATTTTAAACATGTCGATTTAACATTTTAAACGTGGATTTAACATTTTAAACATGTAGATTTTACATTTTAAACATGTAGATTTAACATTTTAAACATGTAGATTTAACATTTTAAACATGTAGATTTAACATTTTAAACATGTAGATTTAACATTTTAAACATGTAGATTTAACATTTTAAACATGTAGATTTAACATTTTAAACATGTAGAATTAACATTTTAAACATGTAGATTTAACATTTTAAACATGTCGATTTAACATTTTAAACATGTAGATTTAACATTTTAAACATGTAGATTTAACATTTTAAACATGTCGATTTAACATTTTAAACATGTAGATTTAACATTTTAAACATGTAGATATAACATTTTAAACATGTGGATTTAACATTTTAAACATGTAGATTTTACATTCTAAACATGTAGATATAACATTTTAAACATGTAGATATAACATTTTAAACATGTGGATTTAACATTTTAAACATGTAGATTTTACATTTTAAACATGTAGATATAACATTTTAAACATGTGGATTTAACATTTTAAACATGTCGATTTAACATTTTAAACATGTCGATTTAACATTGTAAACATGTACATTTTACATTTTAAACATGTAGATTTAACATTTTAAACATGTAGATTTAACATTTTAAACATGTACATTTTACATTTTAAACATGTACATTTTACATTTTAAACATGTAGATTTAACATTTTAAACATGTAGATTTAACATTTTAAACATGTACATTTTACATTTTAAACATGTAGATTTAACATTTTAAACATGTCGATTTAACATTTTAAACGTGGATTTAACATTTTAAACATGTAGATTTTACATTTTAAACATGTAGATTTAACATTTTAAACATGTAGATTTAACATTTTAAACATGTAGATTTAACATTTTAAACATGTAGATTTAACATTTTAAACATGTAGATTTAACATTTTAAACATGTAGATTTAACATTTTAAACATGTAGAATTAACATTTTAAACATGTAGATTTAACATTTTAAACATGTAGATTTAACATTTTAAACATGGACAAACAGTCAATGGAGTGTCCCTTACACGTCTTCAGAGTTTTGTATAGACACTTTGACTTGTGAACAGCTGGAGATGGGATTCGAGCTGCCAACCCTTTGGTGTCTTTGGCCACTTTATTACCTGAACCATAACTACCTATTCTTGTACATGTTTAAAATCTTAAATTGTTAAATGTTTCGTCATCTGAACCCGCTTTATCCTCACTGAGGTCCTAATCCAGCTACAGTGGGTGAAGGCAGGGTACACCCTGTATGAGTCTCCAGTTCATCTCTGCACTGAACATATATAGACAAACAATCACTCTCACACCTATGGACAATTTAGATTAACCAGTTAACCTGGAGAAAACCCACGCAGACATGAGGAGAACATGCAAACTCCACACAGAAGGGTCTGGTGTGGGAATTGAACCAGGGTGTGAAGCACTGCACCGCTGTGCCGCCCTATTGTTAAATGTTTACTTCTTTAATACTTTTTTCATTCAAATAAATAAATAACTAAGCTGTTACTTCAATAGTGTGGCCTTTCAATTTAAATGGCACCACATTGCTTTTTAAATTACAGTTTTATTTTCTCAAGTCAATAGAAATACATCATTTTTACACACAAATCTGGTTTCATTCACATACTCATTCTGTTAAAACTACAGCTGTATTTGTTTTATTGTTAACTTTTCTAATAAACAACTTTACATTACACGTTTACAGTTTTTTATGTTGCCATTTTACAACTTTTCTCTGTTAATTCTACAGTCGTTTTTCACAGTTCCGTCGATGCTGGTTTCTTTAAGGTTGTAACAAGTCATGGTAAAAAAGCTTAGAAACATGGGTGGACCAGAACCAGATCTTTTATTGAGACAATCTTATTAACCCACACAGAAACAGATAAACACTTGCATGATTTTACTAATAATCCTTCCAAGATTTGAGAATTGGGAAATACACTTTACTTAAAGCAGTAATGCTTGATAGATTCTTGGCGTCATTTGGGGAAATTTTCCATAATTATTTCCAAGCATATTATAATTCAAAGGTCTAATGGGAAACAAATTATTGGCTACACGGAATTTACTATGTATTAACCATTTATTAACTGTTTTTTCATTATGTATTAACCATTTGTTACCTATTTATTAATGGTTTATTCATACACAATTTATGGAAAACAAATCATTTGTTGTTCTTTTCTATGAACAAACCATTTGTAGCCGTGTGAACAAATGTCTTAAGATTAATTGTGTATAAGCCATACATTAATAAACATTAACAAATGGTTATTACATCATAAACAAACCATTTACACATGAGTAACAAATGGTTACTACATGGTGAAATGTGTGTAGGTATTATAAAGTGTTAACGATTATTGTAACTTATTGCAGAGGGTAGAAAATTTACCCCAGTGAAATGGCAGATTTTATTTGTCATAGTTAAGTAGGTAACATGTGAGTGACAGTTGCGATTTTGGTATTACTTGTAAGATTCACCTTTCTTGCTATATTAGTGTATTCTATAGTTGTGAGAAAATTATTAAACCATCAAAACTAATCAAAAACAATGGTTATGCAATCAATAACTAACTCCTGTGTGTGTCATGTGACTAGAAAACCATGGAAAAATTAATATCAGCTCAAAAATTAAACACTTAAACACAGATATTATTGTTATTATTATATGTGTCCAAACAAATTGACCTTTAATTGTACCAGGTATTGAAATGAACAAGAAATTTAGACAGATTTTGATGAAACTTTCAGAGATTGATAACGCGTCAAGGAAGAAACCATTCAATATTGAGCTATAAAGGTCAAAGGTCAAGGTCACAGTGAAGGTCAACACCTAAAACACATAACTGGTGATATCTCAGAATCCAGACAAGAAAGTATCACACGTTTTTTTGGATTCACTTCGTCTTACCTTCAGACATCAGGTGAGATAACACCGATAGACTCCATGGGGTCACGTTTTGACATCATATGACATCAAGTGAATGGTATATTTGCTAAATGTATGACCTTTACAGACTTGGCCTGCTTCGTGGAGGTCGACGCTCTAGTATTTTTATTGCTTTTATCTCTTCACACTTACTTTCCTTTTTGCTTTTTGGCTCATGCTTTTTCAAGAGTGTTTTTCAATACAATTGAGTTATTGTGACCAAGTCATTTTCCTTATGGATCAATAAAGTTTGTGTAAGTCTAAGGTAGGAAAAGTGGCTTCATTCTTCCATGGTCACTTGGTGCCCTGGAAAAAAAGTAAGAGACCACTGTAAAAGTATTACCATCTCAATTTTTACTACTTATAGATATGTGTTGGAGCAAAATTAACATTTTTATTTCATTCTCTAAACTACCAACAACATTTCTCCCAAATTTCAAATAAAAAAACGTATTATTTAGAACAGGGGTGTCAAACTCATTTTAGTTAAGGGGCCACACTCAGCCTAATATGGTATAAAGTGGGCCGGACCAGTCAAATAATAGGATAAAAACATATGAATAATGTCAATTGCAAAGTTTCCTCTATATTTTTGAGCAAAAATAGTAAAATTCCATAATGAAAGTGTTTACATCTATGAACTGTACTTGAACAAATATTAACAATGTGAAAATTCTCCATAAAAATAAATGCAATATTAACAATATTGCGCTTTAGTTTATCATTTATACATGTGCATCACAACTTACAAATACACATAACATTTTGTAACGTTCACAATATTGGTCAAATTCCACATACATTTCATATTTTTTGTAACAGGCTAGTAATTAGCATTCTTAATCATTTATTGTTTATTATGATTATGGTCTGATCCATTTTAGGTTGAATTGATGTCAAATTATTTTAACTTCCTGAATCATATATTCTGTGTAATTTTTGCATATCACAAGTTCATCCAGGGGCCAGATTTGACCTGAGGGCGGGCTGATTTTGGCCCCCGGGCCTTATGTTTGACACCTCTGATTTAGAGCATGTATTTGCAAAAGACAACACATGGTAAAAATTAAAATACAAAATCCAGGTGTTTTCACGCTAACATAATGTAAAGGAAACTAGTTTATGGTGATTACTAAACCTCCCTGATGAAGGCCATTATGCCGAAACGCGTTGGGGTTTTTATATGTTTTTATATGATTTTATAGGTTTTTGTAACCAAGCTAGTTTAATAAAGGCTTTTTATTCTTCACTTTTAAGAGAGTGCCTTGGAATTTTTCTTTCTTTTTGCTGTTTTTTCCTATCCAATAGAGCACCTCTAATTGTTATTACTTATTTTGAGTCCAGGTAGCGCTCCTTAAGCAAACTTTTTTTAGGTAACATAATATTAATGTTGTAACTTGGGAAAGGTTCAGAAATCAATATTTGTTGGAATAACTCTGATTATCAATGTCAGCTTTTACATGTCTTGTTTCTCCTCCAGTGCTGTTGGATGACTGTATGGAGCTCCTGGTATAGACATTCAAAATGACCAGTAATGTTTGATGGCTTAATTGTGACTATCCATGTTCCTCCACAAGTTTTCAAAGTGGGTTCAGGTCTGGACATGACAGGGTCTGCATCTGGTGGTCTGTCATCCACACTTTTATTGTTCTAGCTGAGTCCAGGAGCATTGACATGATAGAAAAAAAAAAACAATTCTCAGAGTTTGGGAACGTTGTCAGAGCAGAAGTCCAGAAGTTTTCAAAAGCTTTTTTTTGGATTACATTTCCTTTTACAGTACTAATAGCACTGTTTTTGTCTATTGTAATAAGATAGTGATGGACACAATAGTGGTGTTTATACTACTCCTTCTTAAATAAAATATGGGACAGATGTTTATTAGGTAGAATAAGGTGTGATTGTTTTGGTATTCAACAGACAAATGAATAGAAAGGTTGTTATACATTTAGAGGGAATTTCAGTGTTTTTTTTTTTCCAGAATCCTTTTCATTTACAGCTTCTGTAGCTTTGAGTTCTATCAAATTTACTTGAAATTTACTTCCTTTTGATATGAGTATTCATGTGTGAGACTTTGGTTCCTGAGCTTTTTAAGGTGACTATTATGACTAGTATCCCTTTACTGGTATATTTATTTTATATATATGATATGATATTACCCCCCCCCCCTCCCCCCAAAAAAAGACAAGGGGGAGTGTTTGTTAAGACTTTAGTAGAAAAACTATTGGTTGAATTCATACCAAATTGGGTTTATAGTGTCACTTCCACAGATTCAATGTGAATACATTATGGGAAAAGTAGGTAAAAATGTACATTTTTTATGAATTGTTTTTTTTTTTTAATATATAATGGCCAAAATGTGTCAATGTTGTCTAACATCTATGCTGGACCATTGATAAATAAGTTTTAAAAAGTGTGAGAGGCAGGCACTTTTTTATATTAATTAATTAAATTAATATAAACCTACATGTTTTTCTACACTATTGACAAGCTTTGGTCTGAGATGCCATCCATTATTCAACTGAGTCTGTGCTAATAATATATATATATGTCCCAGGAGAAAGAGGGTATCCAGTGGGAGGCCAAAGATGAGGATGAAGAGGAAGAGGAGGCAGCAGGTGAGGAAGAGGATGACCACATGGAGTTCTGCAGGGTGTGTAAAGATGGAGGAGAGCTGTTGTGTTGCGACACCTGTCCATCTTCCTACCACATTCACTGCCTCAATCCACCTCTGCCTGAGATACCCAATGGGGAGTGGCTGTGTCCACGCTGCATGGTGAGTTGACATGTCACGCAAAAATATTTTTCTTATTGGTTTTGGTGAAGGAAAAAAAAAATTCATCACAATGCCCTGAATTTGAAACAAATAATAGTATATGACATAAATAAAACTTTATTTAATCTGCTTTTTTTTTTTTTTATTATCAATACACTAAAGGCATTTTATGTAGTGTTGATATTCTAGAACACATTAGGATGAACCACCAGTGAATCACCACTCTGTTTTAAACTCAGTTTATTGTTTACACACACCTGTATCATGGTATTAAGTTTTCTTTTTTATTCTACGGCCCTCTAGAATGTTACGACAGCTCCCGTTCACTTGGCAACGATTTTTGTCACTTCAGATTCACGGTACCATATCACTCCGCAGGTAGTTCGGCCACTTTGAAAGTAAACATTCGCTACGTTGTAACAGCTGTTTTATCCAATCTGTTATAGTAGCAGGTAGGACCTACGTCTACAGAGTTTTTAGCAGATCAGAGGCAGCAGTGCAACAAAGTAGTTTATACAGTGTCAGTGGAGGGTTGCTTAGGAACAACAATAACGTTCTAACTGGACTACTTTTTCTTGACAGAAGCCATCGTCTATATGACTAAATTCTTAATCATTTTGGTAAACAATTGTCTGTCTTTTCTCAAAATAAGCAGTAATAAGCTGTGATAACCGGTAGAATAAGCGGGATAATGTATTGCCCACGCGTGATTATCAAAAAATATTTCCCTTCGGGGCGGAACAATACTGCTGTTCGGTATAACATTATGCCTTCTTAAACTAAAAGTCATTGTTGGTTATTTTTTACAATGGATAATAACCAGTTAAAGTACACTGTATTTTATAATCTTGATGTATCTTACAATGTTTACGTACTGACAGTTTAGTTTAAACTCAGCTCTATTTTTAATTGAAAACAACCACAGTAAATCCATAAATCACACCCACTACACCATCGACATTAACATCACATAAAAACTACCTTCATAAGAAACACTGTGATTTCATCATCAAACTCCATTCTCTTCACCCCCAAGGGCTTTTCTTTTCAGTATGGTTTGTTTGTTTCTTTATTTCTTTGTTTCTTAACATTCTAGCAGCAAAACTATTGGTGGAATTAATATCAAATCAGGTTTATAGATTCCCAGTGACAGAATAGATCTGGTTATATTTCAGGAACAGTAGGTGAAGATTAAATGTGTTTCAATTTATATGTTGTTTTTTATACTTACATTGTCTACTAAAACACATTTATTTTCTGTTTATTTCAAATACACATACTGTATGTATGTATATATACATATATATATATATATATATATATATATATATATATAGCCAATTAATATTTGCTGACATCAGCTGGATTGATGCCAAAATAAGATAATAATAATAATAATAATAATAATAATAATAATAATAATAATAATAATAATAATAATAATAATAATAATAATAATAATAATAATAATAATAATAATAATAATAACAACAACAACAACAACAATACTACTACTACTACTACTACTACTACTACTACTACTACTACTAATAATAATAATAATAATAATAATAATAATAATAATAATAATAATAATAATAATAATAATAATAATAATAATAATAATAATAATAATAATAATAATAATATATTAGTTTGCCAATTTTCTAGACAACCAAAGCACTTTACATTATTCATCCATTATTCATTCACTGTCACATTCACACTCTGGTGGTGGTAAACTACATCTTTGCTCATGGAAGTGTGGCTGCTAATTCAGGCAAAACAGCCCCTCCAACCAGTTCCAAAAATTCACATGCACTCATACACCAGTGTCAGGGACAATCTAGGTGACAGTCTAGGTGTCACAACCACAGAGCAGGATTAGAACTGCCAACCCGTTAGTTATTGGATGACCAACTCTACCTTAATTGTGTCCAGTGGTGAAAACAACAACAGTACTTCTAACTTGTATTACTTTGTCACTTTCTCCGGTTCTAAAAGTTATCCCTTCCTGTTTTTCATTCCATCTCATCCCTTTGTGATGCTTTGTGACATATGTTGTTCATTTTCCTCACCATGATGGACCAGCAGAGTGACTTAATATTCCCTCTAGTGCACACATACATCTGCTGGTGTGTTTGTGTAAATAAATAAAATATCTATACAATCCAATATATGGGCATCTTTAGGATGAAGTTTAGGTATTTTTTTTTTTTATATCTGAAAGGCATATAATTATTATAATATTTAAAATTGTATATCTAATATTTAGATTTGACAGCAGTGGTATCACATGGAGCTGTGCTGTAATATACTGTTCAATTGTAGAAAAAGAACATAAAATATGGACTTCCTGCTTTAATATTTCAAATGAACATATAGTTAGGTTCCTGAATCAATAACATCTTGCTTCACAACAATGTATAGAGACTCCTCAGTACTTTGATAAAACATCATGTCTATTTCCTCCATTAGTGCCCTCCTCTAAAAGGGAAGGTGCAAAAGATTCTGCACTGGACATGGGGAGACCCTCCACTGCCCGCTGAGATGCCTGCAGGAGCTGACGGCAAGCCAATTGATCCACTAACGAAGCCTCCACTCAAGGGCCATCCAGAGAGGGAGTTCTTTGTAAAGTGGGCTGGCCTGTCCTACTGGCACTGCTCCTGGGTCAGCGAGCTGCAGGTGAGACACTGGGACTGAGTCCAGTTACCAATTAACTTTAGGTGTTTGGCCAAAGGAACAGTGTGTTCCTTTGGCCAAACAGTAGAAGAAATGAAATAAAGTAGTTGCTAAACTACATAATTTCCAGTTAATATAAAATATTCATGCATGCTTAATTAACCATGTTCTGCCTGCTTTAAAAACTATACAACTGCATGGTCCCATGTGTCAAACTATGCAAAATACAGTCACAATTAGTTAGAAATTCAATTTGATTCAATTCAACTGCATTTATAAAGCACATTTTTTGCTTTACAACACGCAAAGAACATAACTACAGTAAGAGACAATCATAAGTGCAAGGAAACAATCCTGTGTGCACTAAAGGTCAACCAATATATCGGGAAGATTTTTTTAGTTCTTCAAGTTTATCAGCATTGGCTGATTCGCATTTGATTTGGCCTATCCCCCCGTTTTTATTTTTGCAAAACATACAAAGATATTTTCATTTTGGGCCTAATTTGATTATTAGAGTGGATACAATGCACAATTCTTGATATATTTTTTATTTTATATTGTTTTTTTGTTTTGTATTGCTGTTTGCACAATAGTGAGTTTCAAAGTGAAAATGGTTCTCCTGAAATAATGAAAGTGTAAACAGCAGTACAAAACAAATACAATATAAAAATATATCAAGAATTGTGCGTTGTATGTACTTTGACCCACTCTAATAATCAAGTAATGTTCAAAATAAAAAAACATATCTTTGTGTTTCTGACAAAAATAAAAAATGTCTTGGTGCTTTTAAACAACCTGTATAACATAAAATAAATATTTAAAACAAAGTTACAAACAAGTATCATATTGTAGACAGTTCAAACTGCACAATACTGAATTTTAAAGTGAAATGTGCACAATGTTACTTGTTTGCGATTGTTTTAAAAATAATTAAGTATTTTATGTTATACAGGTTGTTTTAATGTTACAAGTTCTACCTCAACTTGTTTTCTTAATTTTATTTGTTACAGTTAAATGTTTATTTTTAACTTGAGACCTGGAATATTTGTCATTTTTAAATTTTATTAATTTTTTTTTACCAATATCTGCCCCAAATATCGACCCCAAATATCGACCCCAAATATCGACCCCAAATATCGACTTAAGGAAATCTGCAGTCCACATTGGCAAAGGGTGATAGAAAACCATTAAAAAATCTGTATCGGTCGATCCTTAATGTGCACACACTTAAACTCTCATATGCCCATACAACCACACACACACACATACAATACTCAATATAACACTTGACATTTAATTTAGGGAAAAAGCTTGAAAGAAATTAGTTGTTTTCAGATTTGGTCCCATACAAATCTCCTGTCTTTTGGAGCTTTCTTCATTTGTTTTATAGCTTTTCTTTCCTCATTCAATTAATTGTGGAGCATTGAGTAGTTACCCAAATCAATCATTGAATAGAGTATATGTTCCGATTTTCTTCTAAAAAAAAAAGATTTGACAAAGGTGGCGTTGAATTAAACTATGGACTGACTGTGTCCGCAGTTGGAGCTGTACCACACCGTCATGTATAGGAACTATCAGCGTAAGAACGACATGGACGAGCCTCCGCCGTATGACTATGGTTCAGGTGAGGAGGAGCTCAACAGTGAGAAGAGGAAGAGCAAAGACCCTCAGTATGCTGTGATGGAGGAGCGCTTCTATCGTTATGGCATTAAACCAGAGTGGATGGTCATTCACCGGATACTCAACCACAGGTGGATGCTCACATTTACAAATATACACTCTTCACTTTGGTTTTTGTTTACTTTCACTGAGCTTTGGTATTTGTTTACTTTCACTGAGCTTTGGTATTTGTTTTGACATTTCATTTCATTTATGCGAATGATTTTTTTTCTTAGATTAACTTACTCTTAAACATGATGGTGTATGACTAAAATATTTGCATGTAAATATAAATCACAAGAACTAAATATAGTTCTTTTTTCAGACTTACGTGCATATTTTTTTCTTTTCATATAGTTTAACTGCATTTTATATACTCTGATAAAAAAAAAAAACATCACACATATGAAACCATTGCCTGCAGCTGAAATAATCACCAGAAATGACTTCAAACTAATTTGCATTTGACATCGATTATCACATGCCATTAATATATTTATGTGTTATTAATGAGTCTGTGAAGCTGTAACATCTTATTTTTTATATTTTATTGTGTTTTGTAGTTTTGATAAAGACGGGGATGTGCATTATCTGATCAAGTGGAGAGACCTGCCCTATGACATGTGCACATGGGAGGTGGATGACTTTGACATCCCTGACTATGACAGTCATAAGACATCGTACTGGGACCACAGGTTTGTTAATGATATGTTAAATTATTTAAACCCTTTTATGCCCTCCTTCTATAACGACTCTAACTGTGTATGAGAGGATATGGTAATGATTAGAATTAGATCTTGACTTATAAAAACAACCAATACTGGCAACTTTTTCACCCACTGTGTCTTTGTTTCTGCTCTTTTTTTTTTTTTACCCTTTGACAAATCATTAAATACATTCATGCACTCACTTCACAGGGAGCAAATTCTAGGTGAAGACCAGCGTCCTCTGGTGGTGAAGAAAGGAAAGAAACTCAAAGAGGATCAACCAAAGAGGGAGATCCCCCCTGATGCACCCATCATAGATGTAAGTTTGAATATTATTACCTCTGCCAAGGAGGTTATGTTTTTGTCTGTGTCTGTTAGTTAGCAAGATAACTCAAAAGGTTAAGGATGTAACTTAATGAACATTTCATGACATGTTGGGGTTGTCACAAGGAACAAATTATTAAATTTTAGTGATGATCTGGATCACTTTGAAATTTATTTTCCATTTATCACATTCCAGGATCACTAAAACCTAATAATTTGTTCCTTGTGACACCCCCTAACATGTCATGATCTGTCCATAACTTTTTGAATTATCTTGCTAACAAACAGACAGACAAACAAACTCTGGCAAAACCATAACCTCCTTGGTGGACCTCTGTTCATTCGGAGGGGGGGGGGTCTGCCTTGGCAGAGGTTTGTGCTCTCAGAGGGGGCTTTTCTAGATAAAGATAAAGATCAGATAAAAACAAGTTTACATTTAAATGAACAGAATCTATCTTCAAGGAACGAGTTAGTAAAGACTTTCATGGCAGTAGAAACCATTGTGGGTTAATAGGTGTTTTGTTTTTGTGTGACTGTGTTCAAATCCATATTTGGATTTAGTCACTGACCCTCAAGTGTTTACCTGTGGACCACATCCAGTCATGAAAGCTTAATCTGGACCATGTGATATTGATTGATGTCCTCCTATGTATTGGTTCTTCCTGTTCACGTCATACAGTGATTCCACTAAATATCCATCGACCTCTTTAGAGCTGAGATGATCTAACTCTGGGGGTGGTGAGGGGGGGGGTTCAACTGTTGTGGAAAAAAAGCATATTTTTCAGCTCTTTTAACCCCTCATGTGTCACGGCTGACGTGTTCTGAATGGATGATTTAGTTTAAAAATTAAAAAAAATTTTAGTGTCAATGTAGTGATAATTTTGTTGATGGGACTCATGTGTTGAAAAACAACTGATTTAGAAAAAAGAAAAAAGTCTAAAACTACTGGAACCAAATTACAACACTAGTCATGTATTCCTTTCTTTTTTTTAAACTTAATTTTGTTTGCTTTTTGGTATTTTTTCATATTATTTGTTATTTTGTGAATATTTCTTAGTTTCCATTGATGCTGTTGCTTATTTTTGTTTATTTTCTTCCACGTTTTGTTTTTTTATTTTATTATTTTTCTTCAATTGTGTTCTATTAGTGTATTATATGTTCATGTTAGATATTATTTTGTTAGTTTAATTTTCCTTTTTGTTCATTTTATTGATCACTGACAGTTTTTGTTCATTTTGTTGCTTGCTTTATTTTTTAATGTGGAATTAGTTAAGTCTCAGGAGTTAAAGGGTTAACAGTCAAATGTAAATATGTTCATTAGGAATGATTTCCTGACTCCCGAGTTGACAATATAAAAATGCATGTAAACTCATCTGTCAACTTAGTTTATTTTTACTGAGTAGGAAACACAAGCTGATGTAAGTTTTTGCATCCATCAGGACTATGCATAACAGCGTCAAAACCAGTTGAAGTTGATTAATAAGTTGAAGTTAGCTAAGTTTTATAAACCAAACACTCACAGTGGTTTCAGAACCAGGGCAGGTCCCACACTTTTTAATAAAATGTACTTTCCATGAAGACAAGGCAGATTTATTTGTATAGCACATTTTGTTTACAGGACAATTCAAAGTGCTTTACATAAAAAATATAAGAAAATTAAAATGCATTAAAATTCATTAAAATACAATTAAAATAAGAGACATAAAAACATTTAAGAAACAATTACGAATTTGGGAAGTGAACTCAATTCTGGAACAGTCTACCGCTCTTAATAAGAAAATGTTGCACACATTTTACCTTTAAAACTCAATTCAAACAGTGGTTAAAAGAAAACCAGTCCTGTGATGAATTTTAATGAGCTGCATTTTTAACAAGTTGTACTTTCACTGCCATGTTTTTTTTTTTTATCTTTCTATTTCTGTGATTTAATTGTGATGTTTTCTGTTACCTGCCTAGGGACTACAGAGACAAATTAGCATTTCATATAATTTGTCATATTTTTATCAATTGTTTTTCATTAAAGTGCATTGTCCCTATCAAGTAAACTAATAAATACAATAATGTTTTTTTTTTGCTAATTGCCACTGTAATTTATAAATATATTTCCACAATTAGAGATGCATTTTACAGTTGTAGGTCTCTGTGTTGTATCTGTCGTCATCATGGGTTTGGTCTAAACTCACATTCTACTCATTTTATCATATATTGGCTCTTGAATAAATGTAGCTGATGGGGCTCCTGCTCTAGTGAATAAATCCTTTTAACTGTGTTCTGTCATCACCAGCCAACTATCAAGTTTGAGCATCAGCCGTGGTACATTAACGCCACTGGAGGAACACTGCACCCATATCAGCTGGAGGGCCTGAACTGGTTGAGATTCTCTTGGGCACAGGGCACCGATACCATCCTCGCTGATGAGATGGGACTGGGAAAGACGGTGCAGACAATAGTGTTTCTCTATTCCCTTTATAAGGAGGTGAGGGTGCACTGTGTTCGATCACAGTTAAACTCAACACACTGGAGAAAAGTGAATTTGAACCCTTTTCATTATAACAGACCACCTAGATGTCTTCATGTCTTCAAGTGTCTCTTTTGGTGATTGTTTTATATCTTTGTTTTCATGAAGAATTTAACTTTCAATATCTATCCATCAGTTACTATTATTAGGAATAATAAATGCTTAAAACAGTATGTTTTAGTAAAAAAAAAAAAACAACAACGAAAAAAACAACAAAAAAGATTTTTAGGATATTTATTATCATAAAAAACTGTAAATGTCCATAATGAAACTTTTTGAGATTGCAAAAATACACTTTCAACTGTTTTACATCTTCTCCCAGACAGCATGTCCATGTAGGCCTCAGAAGGGGCATATTTGGGATACACATAAGGGTCCCATGTGGGTTTGTTCATGGTTTTCATGGTGACCCCAACATGTGTTTGCCCACATCAGAATCTGAATCTGTTTATTAAATCCACCAAGGAGGTTATGTTTTTGCCGGAGTTTGTTTGTTTGTTTGTCGATCCAGAAGAGATCCTGGATTCTGAATCACTTTGAAATGTATTCTCCAGGATCTCTTCCAGATCACCACCAAACTCAAATCATCTGTTCCTTGTGACGCCCCCAACACATCGTGAAATTTCCACCAAGCTCCGTCCATAACATTTTGAGTTATCTTGCTAACTAACAGACAGACAAATAGACAAACAGACAGACAAACAAACTGGCAAAAAACATAACCTCCTTGGCGGACCTCTCTTCATTTGGAGGGGGGAGGTCTGCCTTGGCAGAGGTTTGCGCTCTCAAAGTGCTTTTCTAGTTGTCATTTTGCCAGGTAGAGCTATTTGAATTAAAAAATAAAAATAATTACAAACCAGGATATTTAGGTAGTGCAAATAACATGAAAGATAAATGTCATGGCATAAATAGTGTGAAAACTAAATAATATGATATATTCTCTGATTCTGATATGGGCAAAACATGTGGGGTCACTGTGAAAAGTGTAGACAAATCCACATTAGACCCCTTTATGCAACCCAAATCCAACCCTTCTGAGGCCCACATGGATATGCTGGCTGGGCTAAAACATGCTGTTTGGTCTTGAACATTCAGTATCCATATTATGGCTTCATATTTCAGGCATTGTTTTAGGCTGTGTAGAAGTCTCTGAAACACATCCTTGCTGTTTGGAATAGAGTGCCATAAAGTGATTTATAGTGTCAGAAAACTCAGGATCTCAGTTTTCCAATGCCATTTGAATTGTATGGATAGCACAAACACTTGATGAGTTACAGTAATTTAAATACTGTAAAGTGTCATTGCTAAAGGATTCATTAATACCTGCTCCATATCCACTTCCTGTGTCTCCCTCTTAGGGTCACTCTAAAGGGCCTTTCTTGGTGAGCGCACCCCTCTCAACTATCATCAACTGGGAGAGGGAGTTTGAGATGTGGGCTCCAGATTTCTATGTAGTGACGTACACTGGGGACAAAGACAGCCGGGCCATCATCAGGGAGAATGAGTTCACCTTTGAAGACAGTGCAGTAAAATCAGGTCGGAAGGTGTTTCGAATGAAGGTATGTCACATTTATGTACGCCAAATACTGATTTATTTTACTTCTCAACCAAGAGGAGGCTAAATAATATTGAGGCAACGTGTGTTTTATGTGTTTTTACTTCATTCAATGTAATTGTAATATGGTCAACAGTGAACATGATATGTTTTGTTGATATTTTTGGTTCTTCCGTTTGCAGAAAGATACTCCTATCAAATTTCATGTGCTGCTTACATCCTATGAACTGATCACTATAGATCAAGCCATTTTGGGCTCAATCACTTGGGCCTGCCTGGTTGTAGATGAAGCCCATCGACTGAAGAACAACCAGTCAAAGGTGAAACAATATTTGTGGGACTGTTAGCGTCATCTATATGTGGGTACAAGACTTTTTAGTGAAGTAAAAGAACATTTTGAAGGTTTTGGTTTGAATTTCACATTAAAAAGAGATTTAAACGAATCACATTTAAATCTCTTTTTAATGTGAAATTCAGGGGGTTATCCCCACTGTAAATAAATAAATGTTTAATGTTTTTACAGGGAAAAAAACTGGCAGCTATGGTTACCAGAACAGTACTGTAAAAACACAACGAACAGTAAATATATTTATGGAGTAACATACAAGGTTCTAATAGTGTTGGATGTTTCATTATAGTTTAGTTTTATTTAGTTTTTAGGGTTATTTCTTTCTGTAATTCAGTTATTTGTAATTAGTTTCTACAACAGATTTATTCGTTTTTGTATTGGTTTCATTTTTTTCGCATCTTTTATTTTCCTCACTGTCATAATCAAATAAATCCCATACAGTACTCTGCTGCTTTCTTCCAACTTTAATTACATTGGCAAAGATGAAAACGAAGGGAATTTCACCTACACTTTTTAAAACATGTTTTAGTTAGTTTTCTAAGCACACAATACAGTTTCACTTAGTTATCTTTTTTTTAATTTGAATTATAGTTTTTATTTATTTCAGTTAGTGAAAATGTTTTTTGTTACACAGCACAGTTTATACACTTTCATGCTGTTCACAGTACTTCCCAAAACCACCGGGACATATTGAGAGAAATTTAGGGTTTAGTGTCTTGCAAGGACAATTTGACATTTGGACAGAATTTAAACTACCAACCCTACAGTTAATGGATAACCTACAGTACTGAGCCATATCTTCCTGTTACACGTGTTTTAACTGTTAAACTGCTTTTTAAAAATGTATTTATTACTTTTTTAATTTGAAAAAAGAAAAAAAGTGAATAAGCTGTTATTTTAACATGCTGATCTTAATCATTTATACAGCACCCCATTGTTTTTCAATTTACAGTTTTATTTTCTCCAAATACGTTTTCTGTTAACATACTCTTCCTGTAAAAAATACACCTATATTTCATTTAGTCATTAACACAAAACAACAACTTTGTATTGTATTTTCACCTAGAGTTTTGGTATGTTATGTTATGTTAAATCTACAGTTATTATTATTATTATTATTAATATAATTTATTTTTTATTTTACAGTGTATTTCTTTCATGACTTGTTGAAAATGATCTGTCCAGTTTTTCAGAATTCTCAATGGGTATAAGATCTACTACAAGCTGTTGCTCACAGGGACTCCTCTTCAGAACAACCTAGAGGAACTGTTCCACTTGCTTAACTTCCTTACCCCAGAGCGTTTCAAGTAAGCCCCTACCCGCTGCTTTCTATCCTTTTCATTCCCTTGCCTTTCTGTCTTCTCAGGAGCTGTTAGCTGGTTCATCTAATAGGTCACACCATATCCTTTATTAGACATCGAAGCTGACAGATTGGCATTAACATTTCGTGTGATCTGTGCAGTAACCTGGAAGGGTTCCTGGAGGAGTTTGCTGATATTTCTAAAGAGGACCAGATCAAGAAGCTTCATGACTTGCTGGGGCCTCACATGCTCAGAAGGCTGAAAGTGGATGTTTTCAAGAACATGCCTGCAAAGACAGAACTGATTGTCAGAGTGGAGCTCAGTCCCATGCAGAAGTAAGTCCTGGACCTGTGGGGTTGATAATTATAAATCCCCACTGTCTGTTCCCTCTGATAAATCCCAGCAATCTTTATCAGTGTAAACAGACTGAGTGTTTGACTCTAATGAAGACAGTATCATCGCAGCAGTTGCCTTTTTTAACCATCTGAAAATCTACTAAAAATAAACTGTTAAATTCCTATCGATTCACTAATCCAATCAATACATGTAAATAATTGCTGTAAAATGCAGTTTTTAATCTTTTCGTGGTGATCAGATATGACCCATTTGGATGTTCAGAGGCTCCATAGTGAATGTGGAAACAGCGTCATGTTCTATAACACATTTGACCAGTAAAACCCATGGAGTTAGATCAATGACCGTGGTTGGACACACGTGGTTGTACATTCAGTTAATGATATATTTTGCTGAAAAAAGTTACATTTTCTTCAGTTTTCTTTGTTTTGGATATAATATCCTCTGAATTTACACCGAGCTTTGTGAACACCTACATGATCAGTAAATTAATGATAGGAAAATGCATGGTTTATACGGCAAAAAAAAAATCCAAATTAAGAGGATAGTATTTCAAAAAGTGGTGATAAATCATTTAAAAAGGTTAAATGTAAAGAAAAGAAGTAATTTGTGAACTGTTACAATTACTACTGGCCTGGGTATTTAGACGTGTTTCCACTATCGCAACTTCTGGGCCATTTTACAGGAATTTCATGGTATGCACGCGTTTCTACTAACCCGGCCGTTCCGATAGGGCTGCCTATCGGAACTTTTACAGGAACCAACAGAGTTCCTGCTTGAGGGTAGGTACTCGAGAGCAGCCTGGTAGAGTTGCTGGGCAGAAGTCACACAAGCAAAATGACATCATCAGATCGCAACAAACAACTCAAGAGTACAGTGGTACCTCTACCTACGAAACTAATTTGTTCCAGAAGTGTTTTCGTACCGTGAATTTTTTGTAAACAGAGTCACATTTTACATGTAATAGGCCTAATTCGTTCCAAGACCCCCAATACTACCCCTCAAACCCTTTAAAAATTATAAAAGTGTACTGATTTTGTATGAAATATGTGTTAAAAGAAAATATAGATTTAGATTTTAGCCCATCCAGGCTAATGGTGGTGTCCACGATAGAAGAGTTGAGCCACGTCTGGGTGAGAATGAGGATGCAGCAGTCTGGTGGATCATGTTTGGTGTTTAAATGCAGTTTCAGGTAGTCCAGTTTGTTTTACAGTGAGTGTACGTTGGTGAGCAGGACTGATAGAAGTGGTGCTTGGAACGGGTTAGCTCTTAGCTTAGCTGTTAATCCACTGCGACAGCCGCATTTCTACTTCCTCTGGCACTGCGTCCGTTGTGGGGGAGAGACTCCGCTGTAGGACACTGGATCTGACTGGCGCAACAGACGGAGGTTCTGTAGAGTGTCTCTGGGCTTGCGGAGTCCAAGTTTCTAACAATTTTTCTGAAGCTGATGATAGTCTGCCGGTCATATAGTCAGTTAGAGTCAGTTGGTCAATATCTAAGAAAGTCAAATGGACTATAATGGAAAAAAACAAGTGGAGATAGAGTCTTAGTTACTGTTATTAATAGATAGGAAACTTGGCACGGGCTTCAAAATGCTGTCATGACCTTTGACCTTGAGTGACGTTAAACAGTCAAAATCAAGGTCACATGATTTTAAATGCCTGTAACTCCAAAAAAAGAGTGGTGATAAGTACTCAGTTGCTATTACTGACTGATAAGAAACTACATGTAAGATCCAAAATGGCATCATAACCTTTGACCTTCAGCGACCTTGAAAAGTCAAACCCTTAGTGTCACATTTTGAGAGTGAGATGTGGGGTGAGGTTTGTTGTGTCTGGCACCACTTCTTATGTCAAGTAACTGATCATCATCTTCATTGCCTCTCCTGAGTGATATCTGATGTCTTTTCTTTGACTTTAGGAAGTACTACAAGTTTATTTTGACCCGGAACTTTGAGGCTCTGAACTCCAAAGGCGGAGGGAACCAAGTGTCCCTGCTTAATATTATGATGGACCTGAAAAAGTGCTGCAACCATCCTTATTTGTTCCCTGTAGCTGCTGTGGTAAAGCATCAAATTTAATATCTGATATCACATGTCATATATTTCTGTACCTCTGCAGTGCTTGGCTGTAATTAAATGATGTGTCTGCAGGAGGCTCCTGTATTACCCAATGGCTCTTATGATGGCAACCTACTGGTTAAGTCCTCAGGAAAACTAACGCTGCTTCAGAAAATGCTGAAAAAACTGAAAGACGAAGGGCACAGAGTTCTTATTTTCTCTCAGGTAACAGTCAGGAAATGAAACTGCAGAAGTTGTGTTTGATTAGTATTCATTAATGTGGGAAAATCCATCCCTGAGTCCTTTATTTATGAGTTTTATGTAAAAAAAAAAAAATCATAATTGTAATTTTAAGTAAAGATCCAAAGTACTATTTTTACCACTTAAATACACATTTCATCTTACCCGGGTACTTACACTCTATCTTTTTACAGATGACAAAGATGTTGGATCTGCTTGAGGATTTTTTGGAGTTTGAGGGTTATAAATACGAGCGTATTGATGGTGGAATTACTGGAGGCCTAAGGCAGGAGGCCATCGACCGTTTCAACGGTGAGTGTGAAAATCCAGATCCTACATCAGTGTCCTTCTGCGATGGGATGTTTTCTGTCACACACCTGCACACCAACACTCTGCTTGGGTATCTCCCGTAGCGCCGGGGGCACAGCAGTTCTGCTTCTTGCTTTCAACACGAGCGGGAGGTCTTGGCATCAACCTGGCGAGTGCTGACACCGTGGTCATCTACGACTCTGACTGGAACCCTCACAACGACATCCAAGTACGGATTCAACACATGATCTCTTAACAGAGTTCCCATGGGGCAGGAGATTTCTGGAATATTGGGAAGTTTCAATAAAGGCTGTTCCAGACAGGGAAAGTCAGGGAATTTCATCATTTTGTATGGAAAATCAGGGAATATCAGGAAACATTGTAACTGTAGCCCCAAAACAAATGTGTAGCATATATCTGTTCCTCTGTTTTTATCTTTCAAAAACTCCTGCTCTAAAAATCCTTAACATTCTAGAACTCAACCTTTGTCTTAGAGTTTGTAGTTGGCATTATACATTACTGTATTAATTCAAATCTATGAACCTGTTATTAAAACAACTCCAAGTGAAGACGAACTGTGAGCTTAACAAGTATGAACTAAAACCATGATCTAAAAGAATTAACTGTTATGAATTTACTACTAGTATTTTACTATTATTGGCCAATTCATGCATATTAGGAGGTCGGCTCAAAGGGAGGACATTGGGATCGGTGTTACTGGATAAAATGTCTTTTTCTGCTCTTTGCCCAGTTGTTTAATTGGACATTTTGTTTCTATGAAAGGTCATAGAATGTATACTTGTTGGCCAGGGAAGAACAGGGAATTTTAATCTGACTTAAGTGCTTTAAACAAACATAAATGCACTATTTTTATAGACTTAATTCATAGATATGTATATTATACTGTATATAATGTACATGTTGTTAATATTGTGTCTATTCTTGTTGTGATCATTTTATTTTACTCTACTCATAGTTATGTTAGTATTTTCCTTTTTTTTTATATTCTATTTCTTATTTTGCTTTTTAGTTTTTGTAATTTTATATTTGCTCCCTTCTTAGTTTCTGACATTGTCTTTTTTTCTTATTTTTTTATTCATATTGTTGCACTAACCGCACTCCTAAATTCATTACACACACAATGACAATAAAGGCTGTTCTTATTCTGATTTTAATTCTGAACACCAAGCTCTTAAGCAGCACATAATTGTGAACTTGTTTGGTGACAAAAGAAGCTGTTTAATTACACTGGTCTACAAGTAAAATGCTTCTGGAATAAAACTAATGACATTTTATGGTGTGTATTACTTAGTCTTAAATATTGGTTGGCTAAAGTTTCCTTAAGTCTTGGGTCAAAATGTGAAATTCTTATAATGAACAAGAGAATAGGTTTTACTCCAAAGGAATATTGGTCTCAGATCTACCAGATCTACTTCAAAACACTGTCTGCACATTATGATCCATTCACTTTACAGGTTATTTCTAGTGAAATATTTACTAATCCATTGTATACATGTACATAAACCACCATATATGTGGAATAACACACCATCATACATATTAAAAACATGAGACAACCAGCACTTTTTTCATTTGTTTTCTGATTAATCTTATTAAAATATGTAAGATTTAGCACAATGTCTGAAGCAGATACTTTCTAAAATACCTTTTTACTGCCCCTTCACTCTTGCTTTATCTTCTTATCCTCTCAGGCTTTTAGCAGAGCCCACCGTATAGGCCAAAACAAGAAGGTGATGATCTATCGCTTTGTAACACGAGGCTCAGTAGAGGAGAGGATCACACAGGTGGCAAAGAGGAAGATGATGCTGACCCACCTGGTGGTCCGGCCTGGTCTGGGCTCGAAAACTGGCTCCATGTCCAAACAAGAGCTGGATGACATCCTTAAGTTTGGCACTGAAGAACTTTTTAAAGATGAAATGGAGGCAGCCAGAACTATGGGTATGTCCATGGATTCAGGTTCACTACAACACAGGATGAGGTCTGTTAGCCATTATTCAATATTTGGATTGTTATCTTCTAGTTCAGGTGTGTCAAACTCATTTTAGTTCAGGGGCCACATTTAGCTAAATTTGACTGAAATGTGCTGAACCAGTGAAATAGTAACATAAACATAAATAATGTCAACTCCAAAAAATTCTCTATATTTTAGAGTGAAATAAAGTAAAATGAACTCATGAAAATGTTTCCATTGACAAACTATTCTTTCAAATAATGTGAATAACATGAAACAAATGAAAAAAAAAGCCTAATTTTAACAACATTGTGCTTCTGTTTATCATTTCCATACATATATTCCTTCACCAATCTTCACCAACATAATTTGTGACTTTGTTCAAATTAGATGTTTTAGCTCTTTGTGTTTGTATCATTAGCGATTAGCATTAGCGATTAGCATTAGCATTTCATCATCCTTTGATTGAGCATGTTTTTAAAAAAAAATTATTACATGAATACCAAAGTATTTCTGAAACATGATGAGGATTATGTATGTAAAATAAACTCTGTAAAAGTTAATAAAATGAAAATAATCGAATTTACCTGCAATTTTGCGTTCAAAAGAAAAGAGCAGAGCAGAGGTGTTGTCATGGTTACCATCTTCTTCCTTGGTGGTTTATATACTAGCATGACCTGAATATATTATTGACTACCCAAGAAGTTTGGTGTCAAATGATTTAAGTTTAGATTAGATATCAGGGTTCAAAGTTATCTCTTATCAACAAAGGGTTAAACAAAAACAAAACCACAATCACAAAACAAATAAGTAGAAGAGAGAAAAAAGAGATACAAAATCCTGAAATCCTTTCTAATTTGAGATATTTAATCAGTTAGAAATCAACTTCTCTCCATAGTAACATGTATTTTCAACATTTTCAACCAAAACATTTATTGTTGTAAATCCTTAAAAGTTATGTTTTCATCAACAGGTGACAACAAAGATGGTGAGGAGGGCAATGTGATTCATTATGATGATGACGCCATCTCAAAGCTGCTGGACCGCAGCCAGGATGCCACCGAAGACACAGAGATTCAAAACATGAATGAGTACCTCAGCTCCTTTAAGGTGGCTCAGTATGTGGTGAAAGAAGAAGATGGAGAGGTCAGAATATACAGTATCAGGCTTTTTCATCCAAAGAAATCACTTTGTATTAACAATCGCTGGTTCTTTTGATCTGTTATGTTATGTACAGAGGTGTTAAAAGTACTCACATTATGAAATACAGCTACTTATGTGAAAAAAAAACAACAACTCTGGTACAAGTAGAAGTACTGATTTAACTCCTCTTCTTAAGTAAAAGTAAAAAAAGTAAAACACGTTTTTTTTCCATGAATGCAATAATACTTATTTAACTCGGAAAAATTAGAAAAGTTTCAAAAGTATCGACAAATTGAAGCCTTTAAAAGTGAGTTACTGTGTTGAAATTGTTATTTGATCAGGTCACAGTAACTCAGTGTTGTGGGTATGGGTAGGAAATTTAGGAAAAATGAAAAAAAAAAGTCACAATTGAGATAAGAACTTAGAAATATGAGATTAAAAAATGCATACTTTTAACATAAAATGTGAAAATTATGAAATTAAAAGTCAAAATTCTCAGATAAAAAGTCAAAATTGTGAGATAATAGTAATATAACTATAATATATAAAGTCACAGTTTCACTCCTCCACTGATTTTCCTTTTGAAGTGACTTATTTTTCATACTGTTACATCTGTTTAGTTTGAAAAAATAACACACCTATTCTGAGAATGCAAAGAATATAAAGTACTGATATTTATGCAAAAATGTAGGGAATAAAAGTAAAAAGTTTCCAGAAAAAGAAATACTCAAGTAAAGTACCTAAAAAATGTACTTATGTACATTAATGAAGTATTTTTACATAGTTACTTTACATCTCTGGAAATGTACATAGATGGACTTTTTTTTGCAAATACTTTCTGGAGCATTAGTGACAATTCAAGCACTTGGCACATACATTTCCCATACTGTCTAATCATAAGATTGTCTAATGAGGAATTAAATAAGTGACTCCCAACATTTTTTGGCTTGTGACTCCAAAACTGAGACTTTTTTTTTTTTTTGCTAAAATTAATTTGTTTTTGATCACGTAATAGTTTGCTATACTATGTTGCAAATAACTGTTAATTTTAGATACACAGTAAATTTAACTTCTTCTAGAGTGTATTTGGTCCCATTGTCTCCAAATTAACACTGCAAAATCTACAGTGTACCATTTAGTTTAGATAATTCATATTATTGTGGATGGGGACAGGAAAGAGATTATTAGTAGATTATTCCTGTGACAAAAAGTTAAATTACAATATGAAAACAAACATAATCAGGCCTTAGTTTATCATTTACACATATACATTCTTACTGACAAATCACATGGGATCTACAGATACACTAAATATTTAGTAATAGGTGGAATATTATTAAAATTCTGTTTATTTTTCTTTAGATTATTGTTGTGATTATTGAGATATTTTTTTTGTGAAATTATACTTTGTTTTAGTTTCACTAAATGAAAAAAGAGTAAATTTACAAAGACATATTTTTTTTTTACATGTGAACATTCATAGGTTATTATGAGACTGAATTGGTCTGAATGTGGACAAACTAAAATGATTTCTAACTTAGTGGAATTTTTGCTTTTCATAAATTCATCCAAAGGGCCAGATTGGACCCTTAGGTGGGCTGGATTTGGCCCCTGGGCCTTATGTTTGACACCTGTGTCATAAGCCATTTAGTCCCATGCTTAGGGTTAGGGTTATTTACAAAATAGTGCTTCATACAGTAAAATCCTTCATAAGAACACTGAAACACAAGGGTACCTTATCATTTGTTTGTGTGTTTACAGGAGGAAGTGGAACGGGAGATCATAAAACAGGAGGAGAACGTTGATCCAGATTACTGGGAAAAACTCCTGCGCCACCACTATGAGCAACAGCAGGAGGATCTGGCCCGGAACCTGGGAAAGGGCAAGCGTATCAGGAAACAGGTCAACTACAACGATACGACCCAGGAGGATCAAGGTAGGCTCCCACTGCAGACAGACTGTACTCCTGCCTCAGCACCCACTAGGGTTACCATATTCAACCTCATATACTTATGCAAAATGTACATTTACTAAACACATCAAAAACACACTGACCTAATGACAGATGATGGATATATTATTTTACATTAATCATCTGTTTATCTTTACCACCTTCAAAATTCATGACTTGGGGCCAGATTTACAAACGTTTTGCACCAACATATTATTACATCCTTACCCCAAAACTACTGTCAGCATTCACTAAAGGGATGGGGCACAAAATGAACAGCAGAAAGGCATGGACACATTTACTCTCATGTCTGATCTAATTAACCTCCGCCAAGAAGGTTATGTTTTTGCCAGAGTTTGTTTGTCTGTCTGTTAGTTAGCAAGATAACTCAAAAAGCTATGGATGGATCCTGGTGAAAATTTCATGACGCGTTGGGGGGTGTCACAAGGAACAAATGATTCAAATTTGGTGATGATCCAGAAGAGATCCTGCATTCTGGATCACTTTTAACGATATTCTCCATTTACCGCACCATAAAATTTCAAAGTACTAATAATATTGGATTTCTCATCATAGTTTCAAAGTGATCCAAAATCCAAGATCTCTTCCAGATCATGTGTTCCTTGTGACACCCCCAACACATCCTGAAAATGTCATCAAGATCCATCCATAACATTTTGAGTTATCATGGTAAATGGAGAATAGATTTCAAAGTGATCCAGAATCCAGGATGTCTTCCAGATCATCACCAAAATCTAATAATTTTTTCCTTGTGACACCCCCAACACGTCATGACATTTTCATCAAGATCCAGTCCTAACTTTTTGAGTTATCTTGCTAAATAACAGACCGACAAACAAACAAACTGGCAAAGACATTTCTCTTCATTCGAAGGGGAGGATGCCTGCCTTGGCAGAGGTTTGCACTCTCAGGGGTGCCTTTCCACATATTAAATGAATTTATTTTAATATTATTTACTAAGGTTTGTGACTGTTGACTGAGGTACATTTTGGGAATCAAAGTAAATGTGTAAAGCTGAGTGCTTCACAAAACTGTCCGCACTTGTGATTTACATTATAATGTGTTTTATATGGGCAGTGGACAGGAAGGGTTACGCACAAAACCTGGAATCAGACTGCTGACTCATGAAAAACCTACATGTCTGGATAAGGAAAAAACACTAGGATCATCAAATATAACTGTTTTTATTTATAGTGTTATATATGTTTTCCCAATAAAATGTCCTGACACCCAGGTAGCTTTTCATGTTCCAATTTTGGTCCTATTTTTAGACCCAATATTTCATTAAAAATTAATTAATGGGGATGACTCAGAGCAAGAGTATAATGTTTTTATATTTATCTGAGGTCATCATTTGGTACATCCTGGGAGGAAATTTGTCTACATTTCTAAAGTTCCTGGTAACAAAATAAAACCAGTTTCATTGAAAGACCCAACTACTGTGCAGTGTTAGATATCTACAGATAGACAGACTTTATTGCCATTCCGATATACAAATATAATAGAACAAAATTTCATTGCACATAGCTCATTTCAGTGTAAAATGACAAGATAAATATAGAATATGGACACTAAAATGTAGAGTAAAATAAATACAAATATGTAAAAATACAAACTCATCCTCAGTGGAATATAATAAAATATATTAAAATAGTGCCAATTGTGCAGTTAAATTTTACACTATGAATTTAAATGTCTGATGGCATGGGGGGAAATCTGTTAGAGAACCTGGTGGTTCTGCATTGGCTGCTGTGGAACTTTCTTCCAGAGGGCAGGAGTGAAAGAAAAGACTATGGGGTGTTGAGAATTATAGAAGTATTCAGTGCTATAGCAGCTCCAGGTGTCAACTTCTGGGCATTTCCTTTGCATCACACATGCAGAATACACCTTGTACCTCACAGTACCTTCTTGAACAGGCTAAACATTGTAATTTTACAGTATTTCCTGACAAAAACACATGAAACTTACACTTATGTTTGTCACATTAAAATTGTTAGTATGCAGGTATACCATGCTTTCATCAGGTCTGTATTGAAAACCTTAGTAAATCTGGCCCTAAAGGTTGTATTTTACATTCTCACCACTAAATACACTTATCAACAGATTAATTATATTTAATTATTTCAAAAATACACCTACGTTAAGCTGCATAGGTGTAGTTTTGGATAGATCTTCGTAGATTAAAGTAGGCATATGTATAATGAGGCATTATTGTCCTGTAAACTCCTCTCTGGGTTTTTTTTTTTTTTTTTTTTTTTTTTTTACTGCAGGTCAAAAGCTCTTGCATTTTGATTTACTTTCTATCTATAGCAAATGACCAATCAGTGAATATAATAACTGAACAGTGTGAGTCAAGCTACTTCATGCATTGGCCTGGCTTCATTAGTGAGTTAACAAGGTGACATTATCTTAACATGCAATAATTTGGATTTATCACTTCATGAAATCACATCACAAAAACTAATCACCATGTTTATTAAATCCTCTTAGGCTGTAAGTCTCAACAAGAGCTGTTGACCTCCATTAAATCTGCCACAGAGCATGTTAAACTGGCCTAAAGCTCTCCTGTAATTCATGCATTTATATAGTCTTTTCAATGGGTTTTTGAAGCACTTCTTTGCAATAGCTTGACAGTTTTTTTTTTTTTTAATTCCCATTGTAATTGTGTATATCCTATAGTGTGTTTTTGAATAAAACAGTATACTGCGGGTCAACAGCTGTTTTCTATGAAGGTGTACAAATTTCAAAGCCCATCACAGCATTAAGCACCCTCCAAATTTAAAGAGACTACCAGAGTAGTCAACTTTCACCTGGCTTCCAAAGGACAGAAGTGGCATAAGTATGTGCATGTCCTCATGTAGTGGTCTGTAGTAATCTGCAGTGCCATGGCGCCCTCAGGTGGCCACCAACAGAAGCGAACGCAATGTACTGTTTCTCTTTGATGTGTGGCTCAGAATGGCAGGATGATCTTTCAGACAATCAGTCGGAGTATTCTGTGGGATCCGAGGACGAGGATGAAGACTTCGAAGAGAGGCCTGAAGGTTTGGAGAAACAAAAAAACTTCATCCCATACCATGATTTTTGGAATGGGGAAGTTCTTGGAGTGAGATTGATCTAACTCATTTTGTGTAACAGGTGGACGCAGACAATCCCGTAGGCAGCTGAAGAGTGAAAAAGACAAACCTCTGCCACCGTTACTGGCGCGTGTCGGAGGCAGCATTGAGGTATGAATGACTTTTTACACATGTTGAAACAGATGAACGTGCACTGTTTGGGACAATTTGTTATTTACTGTACTGTAGTGGAAAAAAAGGTTTAGGACACAATCTGAAATATTATCATGATGTGTGTGGAAAAATGTTTTTAGTATTTCAAAATACTACTGGCTGCATCAGACAGACACAAACACATTTATTTTTGTCAAAGGTGGTAAAAGTACTCACATTCTGTACTTGTGTGAAAAATTACTCTGGTAAAAGTAGAAGTACTGATTCAACTTCTTTACTGAAGTAAAAGTAAAAACGTACACTTTCTATGGATGAAATGATTCTTATTTAAGCAGGAAAAAACAGAAAACTAAAAAAAAAAAAAAAAAATCTAAAATAAAGCCTTTAAAGGTGAGTTACTTTCTACTGTAGATGATGTATTTTATTTAGTCATGGTATTCAGTTTTGTGGGTATGGACAGGACATTTAGGAAAAATTCAAGTCATAAATAGGAGATTAAAAAAAAAGCATAATTCTAGGTTTAAAAAATTGAAATGATGAGATAAAAAGTCAAAATTATGAGAAAAATTTTCAGAATTATAAGTAGGTCACAATTTCTGATTTATGACTTCTTTTTCATACTGTCATATTTGTGTAGTTTGAAAAAGTAATGAGTCTATTCTGAGAATATAAAGAGTATAAAGTACAGATATTTATGAAAAAATGTATATAATGTACCGATACCTAAAAACTGTACTTAACTATCGTAAAGGAAGTACTTCTACTTAGTTACTTCTACCTCTGATTTTTGTTCATAACAAAAAAAATTACTAAATTTTTGATAGTTTCAACATGTCATGTCCTGGACGTGTTTCATTATCGACTGAATCATCCAGTGCACATGCAGAAGGGACAGAGAAGAAGGATCCTTAACTCTCAGATACATTACCTTCCTTTTCCTACACTTTTGGCTCAAAAATGACCCCAAATATAATGGATATGTTTTATGCTGTAAACTGTAAAACATGTCTTTCAGTTCACTGGAAAAAAAATCCCTGTATGAAAACAAGTAAAATAACTAATACATAATAACTAACTAATACTAAATAACTAATATATAGTTTTGCTTGAATTAAGCAAAAGGCAAAAAAAAAAATCTGCCAATGCAATAAGTGAAAATGATCTTGGTAAAATGTCTTGAAATCAGATTTTCCATATCTATTGTCTAAAAATAAGTTTTTATTTCTAAAACTACTAAGTACTAGTACTAGTACTATTTACTAGAAATGAAAGAAATGCACTTGGTAAGATAAAAAATTTTTCCAATGCATACACATCCAAATGGCCTCATGTCAAAGACAACCTATTAATATAAAATGATAAAAATGTTGAATTACAAATACTGTATATTGCCAAAAAAAAACCCTAAAATAAGCGTTTGACCCCACTGATGTATCTAATGGTTCATGTAATATAGCGCAAATGCATGGGGCACTATACAGGTAGATATACAAAGACCCCAAAATAGCAAGTTAAGAAACTGTATCTTTGAATCCAAAGTATCATCATAGTTCAATGTTCAGTATTTGATGTTCTTTTTTTGCTCAATTATCTGTAGAACAGAGGAAGGGCAGGATAAAGGTCAAGCGTTTATACGATCAAATAAGCAACAAAAGAATAATTTGCTGCATTTCAATTAGGTACACCCTCACATTTCAATGTTTTGAGAATTAAGTATAATTTACCAGGAAGAAATATTCATAAATTAACATATTCCCATGATTAACATCCTCTGCACAGATTTCTATGTAATGCTATTTCCTTTCACTGTAAGGTCCTGGGGTTCAATGCTCGCCAGAGGAAAGCCTTCCTCAATGCCATCATGCGCTGGGGAATGCCTCCTCAAGATGCTTTCAATTCCCACTGGCTGGTTAGGGACCTAAGGGGGAAGAGTGAGCGTGAGTTCAGGTAATCCCACAGTATTTTAACTAAACAGTCAATTTGTTTAGTCGCAGTTTGTTGTCTTTTCATACGTCTGCTTTTTAGATAAACAGTGCCTGCCAGTCAAGTTAGGAGGGAGCTCTGGGATATTTTTGCAATCTTTCCGCAGCCAAGGGCAAAGCTCTAAAATGTATGTCTTCCTTCACATTGTAAAAGGTGGTCTTTATAGGGCAAATTATCGGGTTACCTGAGGATGCTTTGACTGTGATATTATAATTTAAAATAAATGTGAGCCAAATATATGATGCTTCCTGCCAAGTCATGTCACTCCTACGACTGTTATTATTTAGTCCACAACTTCTAAACCTCCTACTGTGTCACTCTTATCTCCACGATTCAATATATATTAATAATAATCTATAAATATTATCATTGTGTTTGATCAATCAATCAAATGTCATTTATATAGCACCTTACAACACCAAAAAGGTACACAAGGTGCTTTCCAAGATGAGATAAAAACAAGTAACAACTAGAGAAGCACTCTGAGAGCGCAAATCCGCCACCCTCTGAATCCGCCAAGGAGGTTATGTTTTTGCTGGAGTTTGTTTGTTTGTCTGTCTGTCTGTTAGTTAACAAGATAGCTGAAAAAGTTATGGATGGATCATGATGACAATTTCATGACGTGTTGGGGGTGTAACAAGGAACAAATGATTAGATTTTGGTGATGATCCAGAAGAGATCCTAGATTCTGGATCACTTTGAAATGTTTTCTCCATTTACCGCAATGTAACATTTCAAATTGATCCAGAATCCAGGATCTCTTCCGGATCATCACCAAAATCTAATCATGTGTTCCTTGTCACACCCCCAACACATAATGACATTTTCATCAAGAACCGTCCATAACTTTTTGAGTTATCTTGCTAACTGACAGATAGACAGACAGACAAGCAGGCAAACAAACTCCGGCAAAAACATAACCTCCTTGGCTAAGACCAAGATAAAAATAAGTCATAAAACCACAGCAACAACATAAAAGAGACATGGACAGTCTCTCACTAGATGTGTTGGATAAAAGACGAACAGCTGCATTTTGCACCAGTTGTAAGTGATGGAGGAGACGGGTGGTTTAGTCCAGTGTAAAGGCCATTGTGGTCGTCCAACCTCAAGCTAATGAAAGCATGTATAGCCTTTTCGAGGTCAACATGGGACAGAAAATGCTTGACTTTAGTAAGGAGCCTGTCACAGTTTTCTTCTGAATCCATTCCCAGTTCATGCTTTGCATTTTTCCTAAGTTTCTTTCGCTACACACCTGCTTCCCATTCCCCGTTAGTCAGGGGATGGGCTTATAAACTGCAGGAGCCCACTCAGTCCTTGCTAGATTATCAAACAGTCAACACTGCCTCCTGTCTGTTCATGTAAAGCAAACAAAGAAAAGTCTGATTGAGAAGCCTGATTATCACTGAGGAGATCTGAATGTTTTGGTTGAGGTTTATTCTGAATAAATGTGTTTTGTCAGGTTTTCCTTCTTTGACTTTCAGTTGGATTTGGGTTTATTTTGTAGTGAGGAATTTAAAGCATTTTAGTTACATCCTTCTTTTGTGTTGCGACTGAGTCATGATGGAATTAATGTGTTAATTTTGACAGTCCTACAAATAAGTTGATCTGAAAAAAATGTGAAGTCACTAATGCCCTATTCTAGAAATTGAATGAATATTTGCTTTTTTTTTTGTTGGTCAGGGCTTATGTGTCTCTGTTTATGAGACATCTGTGTGAGCCTGGGGCAGATGGAGCAGAGACTTTCGCTGATGGTGTCCCACGTGAGGGCCTGTCTCGTCAGCATGTCCTCACCAGGATCGGAGTCATGTCCCTTGTCAGAAAAAAGGTAGGTACTAGTTATTCAGACAACCGCAAGATCCATTTTCAGCCCGAAACACCAATTCCTCTACAGGAACAGTTTGAAATCAAAGTAGGCCAACCTGTCAGAGCGGAGGCAAACACAGAGAGGAAGAAAAACTAATCCCTGAAAACAAACTTTCAAAGCCGACAAATGTTTTATTTAAGTTTTATTCAAATGTTTTTGAACAAGATATGTGGTTTCTCAACTCAAAATTACACATGCAATTCATAATTCATGCCAGAGTGCAACTTACATCCCAAAAGGGAGGCCTTTCTTCTATATTATGCACCTCACTTGAAGCTAAACCCTTTAACAGTATTTCATTATATTCCAAGAGTATCCACTTTCTCCTTCTGTTAGGTTCAAGAGTTCGAGCATGTCAATGGGAAACTGAGTTCTCCGGATCTTATTCCCATTGGAATGGAGCTGAAGAAACTGACAGAGAGTGTGTCCTCTGATCCTAACACCCCCGTGCCCGCCAGCCCTGTCACCACTCAGCCAGGCACTCCAGTCCCACCAGGTCAGAACAGAGCGTCCAAGTAACTAAGTATAAGTACTTCCTTACTCTAGTTAAGTAGATGTTTTTAGTATCTGTATTCTAGTTGAGTAATTATTTTTCTGGCAACTTATTGGTGTGTTACTGTTTCAAACTAAACAGATGTAACAGTAAGTAAAATACATTGTCTAGAAGGAGCACAGGGTCCACTTTTTCCAAATTTTCTAGTCTTTTAAAAAAATTTTCATGTCCTTGCCCTTGAAAAAATATAGTTTCTTGCCAGTTTAGCCTCACGATGAACTGGCAACATGTCCATGTACCCTGACTTCACTTATAGGTCGCTGGGATAGGTTCCAAGTGAGCCCTGTGACCCTAGTGAGGATAAAGTGGGTTCAGAAAATGAATGAATGAATGTTTTTGCCCACTACCTGCCTGCATTTAATTTAATTTTGCCTTTGACAAGTCATCATTTTGTAAACATTTTTAACTGTCACCACACATATTTATGGGTTACGTGTCAGGTACCAGACTCGTTGCAGGACTCTAGTCAGTATCTGGTCACTATAAAACTGAGAATTTTATGATTTTTGCCTGGTGAAATAAGTATTGTTTCATTCATGGCAAAAAAAATGCAGTTTTACTTTTGTACATTATTACAGTTGAGAAGTTCTACTCTTTTACTTTTACTTAAGTAAAGGAGTTCAATCAGTACTTCTACTTTTACAACAGTATTTTTTTCCACACCAGTACAGGTGCAGGTTCAGATTATTTTCTTATTAATACCTGTAGGTAGATTTGTTTTGCAGTTGAGGTGAAAAACCCCCCCATCCATTTCACATATAGGCACACCTATGTAACAAGTGAGTCAACATCAACATGAGTTGTCGATAGAAAATTAAATTAAAATATCCTTGGTTTCACAAATGAGGACATAAAAGAATAATAATAAAAAATAATCCAATGCACCTCTGGGCTAACAAAAAAAAAAATAACACCTTCTACTTAAATACAACATGTGAGTACTTTTACCACCTCTGTATAAAAGTTTGATTTGTTGTTTTCTGGACTGCAGAGAAGGGTGAGTCTCTCATGGGCACCGGAGAAGACAAGGAGACCTCAGAGCAAGAGAGCAAGAAACTGTCAGAGCAGGAGGTGAGGTTTTTTATTTTTATTCCACCACCTATCATAGACTTTCTGTTCTCCTTTATTGTCTTCTCCATCTTCATATGGTTCATCACACTTCAGCCATACTTATCGTATCATCCTTGGGAAGATGCCCCTGTCAGACTTAGACACCTGTTAAGTTTTCTCTCTGCCCTTTACTAACTTTGCTCTTTTCTCCTTCTGTTGTCATGTCTGTTATTTTTGTCTCTCCAGACTTCCAGTGCCGAGACAGCATCTGTACCTGAGAAGGCGGCTGACAGTGAAGAGAGCAAGGCCAGCTCAGAGGAGAAAAGAGGAGATGAGAAGGACAGAACCGAGTCGCCCTCCACAAAGACGGAGTCATCTGCCAATCCAAAAGAGTACGCTTTGAAACAGACAGAGCTGTCATCCAGTCAAACATCGCCTAAAGGTGAGTGCCTTACCTGATGTGCTGCAAAGTTTAGATTTCTGTCTTTAATTGAACATTTCTGGTTTTTGTTAAACTCAGCGGAATACGGCAAAGAAACAGAAAAGCCTTCAGAGAAAAGAGACACTTATTCCCCTCTGGCAAAAACAGAAGACAAGGAAAATAAGCCAAGTATGAGTCCCCTAAATCCAAGAAAAATGTAATGCTGTGTGGTTGTGATGAAGGCATATATCTTTACTCCTATATGATTCTGTTGTTTACTCAGCTGCTGCAGATGACATGAAGAGTGAGGACACGTTGGAAGGTCGATTAAATGGAGACAAAGACACATTGGATGAAATGGATGAACCCAGGAGGGAGGACAAAAATGGATTCAAAACCAAGTTCATGTTTAATATTGCTGATGGAGGTTTTACAGGTACAAATATTAATACTTTCTAAGAAATTGGTGTACTTGTATCTCACAGTGAAAAGCCTCAATATGATTGTCATGGATTCACAAAGTCTGTCTCTTAATGATTAATTGAGAGGGTAAAATAAATGCACAGATATGACATTTGTCTATGCTCCTGATGCAGTGTTTTTCCTGTCGAAATATCTGTGCATCAGCTTCAGATTTCATATTCTGGGAATCGCACATGTCTTCCTGGAGGAGATCAGACTGGCTTCGCTCCCATTTTCATGCAGCCTGGTTTGGTTCAGGCCAGTCATGACCTGTATCCGCTATGGGGCAGCTCTGATTTTCTTTGATACCATGATGGGCTGCCACTTACTATTCTTCAAGTGGAACATTCAGTTTTGTCTGTGTCAGAGGGCCTAAAGGTCATATCCCCTGAATGCAACATTAAATAGTCTTTCTGTAACGGTGTGCCTCACCACAGTACAAGTGTAGGGTTGTTTTGGTTTTTTTTTTTCCCCTGTGGTGGAGACAGAAATATAAACAATTTCTATCTTTGATTAATGAAACCAATGTTAATTATTATAATGCTAACAACAACAGCAACAACAATAATGGCAACAATAACAATAATAGTTGATTCAATTAATTCTCAGCATTTTCCAATTAAAAAAAAAAAAAAAAAACTCCACTTCAAGCCCCAGTTGATGGAAAGATAAGCTTTCTGTATTTTTTCCCCTAGTGGTTGGCTGATGATTGGTTTGTGATTAGTTTGTGATTGGTTGTGCATCAGCCCAATTGCATTTAGAATAAGCTTGGTCTGCTCCTGTTGACAACACCCCATGGAAATCAACAATCAAATCAAATTAACTGAGCAGTCCAACCTAAGATGCTCAAGTATTAATCATTTATAATCCAGGGATAAAAAGCACCAGAAATAATTTCATCAAGTGGGTAAAATAGTTGTGTCTCCTCGTGTATGTGCTTTGCTCACTTATGAATGTAGTCCGTGCTGTTAATATTCTATAACTTTCTGTTTCATGCACCATAACATCTTGAATATTACTTTATAGTTCTTCAATCTGTCGGCTTTTATATTTATACTTGTCAGAGTTGCACACCCTCTGGCAAACTGAAGAGCGAGCGGCGCTGTCTTCTGGAAAGATGCACGACATATGGCACCGTCGTCATGACTACTGGCTATTGGCTGGCATCGTAACGTATCCTTTCCCAGATGTAGGAGCGAAAAAGCTCGACATCTGGCAAAGTAATGTAAGTACTTATAACCAGAGGGAGCTTTATCCGACCGGCTGATATTTACAAACTGCGAGGTGCAATATAATTCGGCAAAAGCTCATCGTGTTGTTTTATTTGAAGAATTTTATGAGGTTTTGTGCTGTTATTTGTCTTCCTTGACCCAGTGTCTATCTTAGACATGGTTATGCTCGTTGGCAGGACATTCAGAATGACCCACGTTACGCCATTCTGAATGAGCCCTTCAAGACTGAGATGCATAAAGGCAACTACCTAGAGATGAAGAACAAGTTCCTAGCTCGCCGCTTTAAGGCAATTGTGGATTCTTCATAATTAAAAATAACAACCCGCAGCTGAAATAATTTGGGGATTAAAGGATTTGTTACACCTCAATGAAACAAGCTGCTTCTCAAAATTTATCTGCCACCTCCTGTCATGTCTGTTTTATTGTGTGTCTTTATTGTCGTCTTCCTCTCTTTTGTAGTTGTTGGAGCAGGCGCTGGTGATCGAGGAGCAGCTGAGGAGGGCAGCGTACCTTAATATGACCCAGGACCCCAGTCACCCGGCCATGGCGCTAAACACACGCTTTGCTGAGGTGGAATGTCTGGCAGAGTCTCATCAGCACCTGTCCAAAGAGTCTCTTGCTGGGAACAAGCCTGCAAATGCTGTGCTGCACAAAGGTCTGTGGTCGTTTCAATAGGAGCGCTGACATCTGTGCACTGTTACCAAAAAAAAAAACCAAAAAAAAAATCTTGTTGTTTTTACGGAAAATGACAATCCTGTAAAATAAAAAAAACACATCAATCCGTAAACATATTTACGGAGTAACATGTAGATTTAACATTGAATGTGAAAAGTAAATGGACTATACTTTATATAGTGAACATAGCATTTTCTAAATCCACCAGATCTAAACTGGAAGCAATTTAGGGTTCAGTGTCTGAAGGTTTGGTAAGGACACTTCAACATGTGAACAGTTGGAAGTAAGTTTTGAACTGCCAACCCTTTGACTATTGGATGACCTGCTCTACCAACTGTACCACGGTTACCTGATATTTTAAATAGTTAAAATCACAACTTGTTATATGTTTACTTCTTACTACTACTACTACTACTACTGCTTGCATATGATTATGAGTACTACAATATGAAAATCTCTACTACTATGACTACTGTTACAAGTATGACTACTACTATTATTACTACTACTACTTGTATTATAACTATGAGTACAACTGTTACTAACATACCACAACTAGTATGATTATGAGTAGTACTACAACTATGCATCCTACTACTACTACGACTACTAGTACAAGTATGACTACTACTAATAATAATATGACTAAGACTAGATACTACTTTTACTACCACTACTACTGTTACTGGTACTACTAATACTGCTGCTACTAGCATGACTATGAGTACTGCAATTATGACAGCTACTACTAGTAGTAGTATTATTATGATCACTACTATAACTACCACTACAATTTTTAGTAATATTACTCGTCATACTACTAGTAGTAAAACTATGGACCCTACTAACGCTTCTACTACTACTACTACTATTACGACTATGAGTTCCAATACTACTACTACTATTACTACTACTACTATTACTGCTAAAATGACTGTGACTACTATTATTACTACTACTACAACTATACATCCTACTACTATTATGACTACTATTACAAGTATAACTATCACTACTAATAATAACATGACTAAGAGTAGGTACTACTTTTACTACCACTACTACTATTACTGGTACTACTACTACTACTGCTGCTACTATAGCATGACTATGAGTACTACAATTATGACAACTATTACTACTACTAGTATGACTATAAGCACTACTATTACTTACCACTACAACTGCTACTAATATTATTACTCATTATACTACTACTAGTACTACGACAATGGGCCTCACTATTGCTACTGCTTCTACTATTAGTAGTATGACTATGAGTACCAATACTGCTATTATTACTACTACCTCTACCACTAAAATGACTACGACTATGAGTATGGCCACTACTACTACTATTAGTACAGCTACTACTTCTACAAGTATGACCACTCTTACTACTACTACTACTACTACTTCTACTTCGACTACTACTTCTACTACTACACTGACACTGAACCTTAAGTTAGGCTCTCAGTAGGACTGACAGAACCTTATATACTTACTAGTGTATGAGTGTGTGTGTGAATGGGTGAATGTGAGGCTAATATAAAGCACTTCGAGCATCATGAAGGTGGAAAAGCAGTGCAGTCCATTTACCATTTACCATTTACTACTAGTAGTACTTTCAGCTATTCCCTTTCCTCCCTTTAGGGGTCACTGCAGCTAATCATCTGCTGCACCTCCTCCTTTCACATCATATCCAGAAATCTCCTCTTTGTTCTTCCTCCTGCTTGTATCTTCACCATCCTTCTACCAGTGTAGTCACATATCAACCATCTGAAGTGTTGCGTTCTAACCCTGTCCATTCTTGTCACTCCTTCACACCTTTCCTTTCACTCTTGCATATGCTCTTTTGTCACACATCGCTCCTGACACCTTTCTCCGCCCATTCTACCCTGTCGGCACTCTCCTCTTCACCTCCAATCCAACCTACCTATTGCTCTAAAGACTATGACACTCAGTAAAACAACATTGACTCACTCCATTAAAAAAAACACCTGCACACAATGATTAATAAAACCTGTTCAGTACCTAGGTTCAGTTTTCAAAGCTTGTGGAATCGGTGGCATTTTTTAAATCACTACTTAGAGCACATTTTTATAGACTGGCTTTTATATGATGTTGTCTCCTTTAACCTTAATTTATTTATTTATTTTTTTACATGTTTTTATTGTTTGAATTAGAATTGTACTCTGTTTGGTTGACATACATGATGCTGTTTTATTTCATTCCACCATTTTGCATGGATCTAACACCATCATGGAATGTTATTTCTGCCCTCTATACTACAATTTGGTATAACTATTCTCTGTTTTCTGTGTTTTATTCTGCTGTTTTTGACCTTCTGCTTGGTTGTCATAGTGCTTAGTAAACTCTGTTTTTAAAGGTGCTATAGAAATAACATTATTATCACTTTGTGGTTGAAAAGAATACACATGCAGTCATCCAGACAGTTGATGAAGTACAGAAAAATTCCATTGTAGTAGATTGTACAGTTTACATGACACAGTAGTCGCATTCAGTTTTAATTTCACTTGTGGTGGAAACAGTCTTACTACAGTGATTAGTAGGATGAAAGTTTGGGATGAGTCCAAGACCAAAAAAAAAAAAAAAAAAAAAGACATTGAAAAATTATAGGTTTTAAATATTCTTGTCTTTGACCCGTAGTGATTTAGTTGCCTGTGAAGAATTTTATGGCATTTAGGTCTTGGCAGTTGTTAATTTCAGGCCCTACATCACACATTAATCAGCTTTTAATTGAGGTTGCTCACACTCATTTTAAATGGGATTTTCATGCATTTTTTTAATAGCAGTTTGTTATGGTGATATTTTTTCCTCACTAATTAATACTATGTGCTTTAATTAAATGAGTTAAGGTAAAATGAATCTTTTTTAAAGTGCGTATGTGTGTGTGTGTTGGGCTTGTGCAGTGCTGAACCAGCTGGAGGAACTTCTGAGTGACATGAAGGCGGATGTAACCCGACTGCCCAACATGCTGTCCAGAATACCACCGGTGTCGGCCCGCCTGCAGATGTCGGAGCGAAGCATCCTGAGCCGCCTTACCAGCCGAGGCAGCGAACCCCCACCACAGCAGGTGAAGGGATACTGGGTTATGAATGTGTTTGGTTGCCAGTAGTGTCTGTAGTATGAAAGTATATTTCCATCGATGGGCGTGACTTCACTTCCCCATGGATATAAGTTAGAAACTGTGAAATTTTTTAGACATAGAAGCAGTCAGTTGTCCAAAGTTAAGCTTCACTTATATTATGTCAGTTGTGGTTGTCACAGCCATTATGATGTGCAAACCTACGCCTCTAGCTCAAGTGCTAACACACACACACACACACACACACACACACGCACACACACACACACACGCACCAGATCATTTCTTTTCTGAAGGGCCCATAATGTTTACCTTCCATAGGGTCCGCAATTGGTAGCAGCGCCCCCAGGCTGGGGTATTACTGAGCCTGTGGGAATCCATGCATTTCACACCAAGTAGTGCTCCGTCTGAATCAGTCCACCCCTCAATAATTATTTTATGGTTATAAAAACCATGTTATGCGGACATACAGTATAAAGAGCCATTGCATTACAGATGGAGAACTCCTGCAGCCACAATAAATGCTTTTAACAAACCACGAGTCTCCTAACTGTGACACACATACAGCATCAATAATGACCTTGTACACAGAATCCATCCTACTTTCTTTCCTCAAAAAGGGTTCAATTACTCTGTCATACAGATCCGTACCACTCATAGTTCGTGGCCTGAAAGTGACAGTCACATCCATTTCCTGGTTGTCACAGGCTTGCTGGCTTCAACATTGTCTGACCTTTCTTAACAATGTCCTGCTTTTCTTGAAACGTCCATCTTGAAAATGACGCGGACAATAAATCTGTATCCAAATCCATTTCTTCTCCTCCTCTAGTGGGTTTGACAAAACAGCTAATAAATCAACACTGCTATATTTCTATTGGTACGGCTCGCTGCTACAGATGGCTTTAGCTAGCTTTGGCTACTACACTGTCACCATCCAATCAAAAGGTGTGAATATGCTGACGGCATCGTACACCTGCTAGGAGGCCTTAGTGTGACCAACCCTAAATCTGAATGGTTGAAACAACAGTTTTATTAGTTCTTATTTTTTGCTACAAAGACCACAGACCTAATAGTGAAGTCCTCCTGGCAGACTTCTGTGACTTGGACTCTGCCTGGCAACTAATGATGGCTGACATGTGATTGGTTTAATGCTTTAATATGAAAATACATGTCTGGAAGTAGCACACCCAAGAGAAAAGCTATGAACAGCAGAGTCCTGCATGGGTTCGGGTACCCATGGGTGAACCGCAAATTTTTGGTTCGGTTCTAGTCGGACGTGGGTGATTGCGGATCTAATTTGCGGTTCATAGGCTAAAAAGAGCCTTAGGCTAACAACATTTTTATTTGGTTCTGCCTTGGCTATGTCACTGTCCAGTATATTCGTGGCAATAAATGTTTGTATTTAAGTTTGGCTATCTGACATTTTCTTTCGGGTTCGGGTCGGATATCGGGTTCATTTATAGCGGGTCTTCGGGTGCGGATTTTTTTTTTTCGTCGGAAAACAGGTCGGATACGAGTTTAAACATGAAGGGTACGGGCGGTTGCGGTATGTCAAAATCAGAACCGTGGAGGACAGAAGTGGATAGATCATTTGAAATAACACTGGGGAACAATTGGAAAATGCATTTCTGTTGAGTTAGTTTTTCATGTTGATTCCAAAATTGCAGGTTTTTTTTTTTCCAAGCCCATGAAGTTTTATCTTCATATCTTAACCTCCAGATTCCACTCATTAGTTGTACAGGCATGAACATCTCTCACCTTTCGGCGAAATTCGCCGCTTTGAAGTAAAAAAGGGTGACCCACGTGAATCGTGTAGATCCGATGAGTTTTTTTTGGGGGGGGGTCTGGTCGGTCGAATTATTTATTTATTTATTTAATCATATGATATGATTGACTTTAATATGCAAAATGAAAACACTTTAAAATGTAACTTGGACAGCGATCCACAAATACCCCTGACTGTTTTGCTGCCAAAAACCTATCTGCGGAACTTAGGCAGGGGAGCTAGTTTGATTGACAGGCTGCCTCTCCAATCCTAGCGCTTAAGGCGGAACTTTTCCCAGATTCCGCCTACAATTTGCACAGTCGCTTCCAGTAAGCCAATCATAAGCATAGGCCTATTCTTCAAAACCGCTAGAAGCACTTCACGGTCTCTGCGTGAGCGCGAGCGTTTGAAGAGTCACCCTAACTACTTAACGTTACTTGCTAACTTACGTCTCTGGAAAAGCGGTCAGCGACAAGCGAACAACATCTGCATTTTGCTGCCGGATTGAATTAGGTCAGGTGAATAATGGTTTCGGTCTTTTTCATGGTTTCATTTTTCGTATTTATATCTGTGGTAGGCTGCTACACCAGAGTCCTGCACGGGTTCGGGTAACCGCTGGTGACCCGTGGGTGAACCGCAGATTTTCACGAAACGGTGAAAAATGTTGTGCTGTGTCGGATACGGGTTCGGTTCGGGTCGGTGTGTGTGTGTGTGTGTGTGTGTGTGTGTGTGTGTGTGTGTGTGTGTGGCCGCGCGCGCGTGAGCTCACGTATAAAAATAGTTTTTGAATTTATTATTTGTCTGCTACTGTTTAACAACATTTTTATTTGGCTCTGCCTTGGCTATGTCACTGTTCAGTATATTCGTGGCAATACATTTTGTATTTAAACTGACATTTTCTTCCGGGCTCGGGTCGGATATCGGGTTCATTTATAGCGGGTCGGTTCGGGTGCGGATTTGTAATTTTTTTTCGTCGGAAAACGGTTCGGATACGGGTTTGAATGACGGGTACGGGCGGTTGCGGTTTGTCAAAATCAGAACCGTGCAGGACTCTGTGCTACACTGCTACAGCAATTTAGTTGAACTGTCACTACCAGAGCTGAGGTGAAAAATGAGCTCCCATTAACTAGGTATAAGCTCATTGACATGTATTTATTAGACGGTATCTGTAGTATTATCCCAAGGTAGCACCAAACTTGTGAAGTTAACAGTGACATAAAAAGAACCAAATGTTTCTTTATAATACCTCTGTAATTGGTTTTTGGGACGTGTGTATAGTAGTCGTGTGAGGGGCTACTGAGCAGGTTGTAAACGTACTAGAACTTGTTAAATTGGTATACATGATTGAAGCCTTTTGTGACTAAATAAAAACACGTACAAATTGGTATTTTATTACACTCCTTTTCGCCTCTGATGTTGTGTATTGCAGAATGAGTGTGTTAGGTGAGGAGGATGCTGCATCGGTGAAGCAGGTAGATGCAGGAATGAAATGCTCCTGGAAATGGTCCTGACTGAAGATGGAGGGAAAAGTAACAGTGAAGGGACAGGAGCTTTCCTTTCATATAGGGGATATTTTCCAAAAAATTGAGGAAAGATGTCAAATTTGGGGAGGTGGACAGGAAGCTATGCAGCAGCAACCTACAAGCAGAAACTGAAAGCAAAAACAGTGGACAGAGAGGTGCAGCAGAGAAGATTTGGTTTAAAAAAAACTGGGGAGTGCTCAGCAGGCCAAGAAAAAGGCTGCAGAAACTGAAAAGCAGGCGAGGCTGAGGCATGCAGCAACTCAGCGCAAAAGGGCCTTGGAGACACTGGTGGCCCAGGCAAAAAGGAAAAAGAAATGATTAATTGGACTTGGACATTGGGGTTTTTATCTTTAAATTATATTGTTGTTGTCAACAGCATGTTTTACTAACACAGTGTTGACCTTGTGGTATGTTGTGTTGATTATGGTTCAGGCATAATGATGAGTGATCATGAGAGGATGATGACTTAGCCTTGTGTCATTCCACTACCTAATTGGTCAGATATTATTCATTTTAATTCATTCATTTTTTTTTAATAAAATGGCCATTACAACATAGATATGAGGTAATTGTGTTTGTGTCTGAGAGAGCTGCGTGTTTTGTAGTGCCTCCAACAGAAGACTGAAACAGTGTTGGTGGACAAAGCGCTGAATATTTTTCTTCATAGTGTACACGCACTACCCCCCCCTTGCCGCCGCCATGCCGAGCTCCGCTCACGGACCCCTGTGCCATTTTCATGCCTGGTTGTAGTAAGACTCACCAGTTGATTATGATTGGACTCACCTACAGCTATGTGGGATTGTTTGTGGAGTCACATTCTTTACTTAAGTAGAAGTACAGCTACTTATGTGAAAAAATACTCTGGTAAAAGTAGAAGTACTGATTCAACTCCTCTACTTAAGTAAAAGTAAAAAAAAAGTACAATTTCTCAATTGTAATAAAGTACAAAAGTAAAAACTACATATTTTTTTGCCATGAATGCAATAATACTTATTTGAGCAGGAACCCAGGAAATATCTGAAAAGTTTAAAAAGTATCAAAGTGAAACCCTTTAAAAGTTACTGTGTTGAAATAGTGTTTGATCAGGTCACAGTACTCGGGAAATTTAAGGAAAACGATCACAATTGAGATAAAAAGTCATCATGAGATTTAAAAAAAGTTATAAATATGAGATTTAAAAAAAAGAGTTAAATGTTAAAATGTTAAAATTGTGAAATTAAAAGTCCAAATTGTGAGATAAGTCATATAACTATAATATATAAAGTCACAGTCTCTCTGAAGTGACTTATTTTTCATACTTTCACATCTGTTTCATTTGAAAAAATAATTATGTCTTTTCTGAGAATGTAAAGAGTATAAAGTACAGATATTTATGCAAAAATGTAGGGAGTAAAAGTAAAAAGTTACTGGAAAAATAAATACTCAAGTACAGATACCAAAAAAAATCTACTTAAGTACAGTAATGAAGTACTTTTACTTAGTTACTTTACACTAATGCAATTGAGACAGTGCAGTGAGAGGTGTGTACAGTTCCCAATAGGTCAGTACAATTACAGTATAATTGCAGTAGACATATCCTTTGTAAAACATAATAGTGTTAAATACTTTATAAATACTTTCATATTTCATTGTATGCCAGTATTTGAGCATTCTTATATATACATGTGTTAAGTACAGTATTTTTCATGTGTTTTAAGAAAATGGGGATCCTACAATTTAAAAACTTGATGTCATAGAGAAAAACTGAGAGCAGTTTTGGATTCTGCATCCAAACATTAATTAAAAACTAGATGTCAGACCTAACTCAAAAAAATATTGCGCTCCCCAGTATTTTTTTTTTAATAATATTCATGGACAAAAAGTAATTAACATCAGTCTGTGATTCAGATATTGTTATGACCAGCACAGAAGGTTTTGTAGGCAGTGATTACACACCACTGAAGTAAACTCTCTTCAGTTTTTCTCTTGGATCATTATAATAATTAGTTTCATGTAGCACTTTTCTATTGTGTGTACTCTAAGCACTTATATTGCATCCATTATTCATTGTCTTTCACATTCACACACTGATGGTTTTAAGCTACATCTGGAGCCACATCTGTCCTAGGGCAGGCTGACAGAAGCTGCCAGTTTATGCCAGTGGTCCTTCCAATCACCACCACGCACATTCAAATTATTATACTGGTGTGAGTAGCACTGGAGGCAAGGGCTCATTTGCACATGACTTGGACAGAGGGGGATTCGAACTGCCAACCAATCCTCTGATTATTGGATGATCCACTCTACGTCCTGAGCTATTACCTTTATATGGTCAATTAATATACATACAGTAACATATGGGCTCTTCATTAGTTATTATAAAACACCTTTTAATGCTTATTTATGCATAACTAATTTCTACAATGACTAGGTCATTAAAGTAACAGCTTTCTTCCTCATAATTGTTGCTCACTTTTCACTGCAGTGACGAAGGTGCTGCACCTAAATCGCAGTCTTAAATATTTTTTGCTAGGACTATTAACTAGTTAATAGTGAATATGACTACTTACTGTATATATGAAGTGTCACTGTTACATGAAATGCCTTGCAGGACATCTTTTATAGAGCTTTCCTTCTAAGAATTATGGCAGTCCTCCTTTAATGGTATAGATGGGGCTATTGTTATGCAGTGAGGACGAGTGCTCATGAAGTTAATGCCACAAACTCATTAAAATGTGAAAGAGAGCTCAGTAAATTTTAGAAATAAAAGGCTATGGCTCACAAACTTTGAAGTGTTATGTAGTCACGACTCGGCAACCAAATTACTTCTTCAAAAACTGCGGAGGCTTGTACTCTCTATCCCCATGGAGTAGCTTCCCCAGGTGTAATGGAAAAGAATTCCCTTAAGTTGTTTACTTTCACCACTGAGCTCCACATTTCAGTCCCAATGGATTTCACAAAGACTGTATTTTCTCAGTACTTTCATGGATTGTGTACCTGTATGCTGTGTTTTATTTTCTGTTATACAACATCATTCCAACCCGGACATGCAGTCAGCCATTGCTCGCTGTGTGTTTGGGTTGCTATGCCGACCCTTGTTGTAACTATGGAGACAGTAAGCAATCTGACTATGCTTTGTCATTTGGCACGATAACCGATCTTTAATTTGTGTCCCTCAGCCTTTCAGCCAGGGTGCATTTGGCTGCTCGCAGATGTACAGCAACAGCTTCGGTGGGGGGTTCAGAGGACCTGGTGGGCAGCCCATGGTCAACTATAGTCAGATGCCCCTCGGACCCTACGTCAGCAGTAAGGATCTGCATTTCCAATAGTACAAAATACACGCAGAAAGTTCTCATTGATATCATATTAACAAGATGGTTCACCAGTCACAGCACTGATTTTCATCAATACCGGAAATTGTGTTTAAATTGCATATTATATGAAAGTTTCTACATGCAAAATAGTTCCTGTATTTCTGAGGATTAAATGGTGTGTGTGTGTGTGTTTGTGTTTGTGTGTGTGTGTGTGTGTGTGTGTCTCAGTGAGTTTTTAAAATGTTTTATATTACATTGAAAAATGAATATTTATTTTCATCAATTATGTGTTTGTTACATGTTATAATTGGTTGATTAAAAAAAGTTCCATGCATTAACAAAGCTGCAGGTGCAACATGAAAATAATAGATTATAATTATATATTTCAATTTTACCCATACTCTACATTTTGCTTCCTTTTTCAGACTTGACAAGTAAAAGAATTGCAGTAATTAATGTCCTTAAATACAACTCAAGCTTTTCATAATCTTCTGGCCAAAGTCAATCAATATAAATTATACTTTTATTACTATTTTTAAAGGATAGTATCATGTTCACCAAATTAATTTCGGCAGCACCAACAAAATACTGTAAAAGTATCACCATGGCATCGCATTGAAAGGGAAGCCATGTAGAGCAAGAATGTTTTATGTGTGTAGCTTTGAGGTGAATGTGAAAGAAGAAATATCTGTACAGGCATTTTGGAAGTGCTTATTTACTAAAAGCATTTGGGTCCGATCAAGTGGTAACACATGGAAACATTTTGTATTCAACAGTCATGTAAGCAGAGTAACTTAAATGTATTTATTTTATATACCTGAGTATGTATTTACAAGCACTTTAAGATTATATATAATTTTACATCTCAAAATTTGGGGAGATAAAATTTTCCAGTGAAAAGTGTGAAATTTCAGTAACACATGAACTTGAAACTGATAGAATTTTCAAAACGTACAGTTCTTGACAGAAATTTATATCACATCAGACAAAACAATTTGGATATTATGTTCACATTTGCTGAAAATATTTATTTTGGAATCAAATATTGCAAAGTCTGTATTTTATGGACATGAGGGTGTGATAACATGTTGACAGGTTGCCATAGTAACATGTGGATGACTCTTTGCATATGCGTCACCCAAAATGTTGACTTATGTTTTAAAACAACAAGCCAGATATAATCATAATGCTTTATTAAATGTATTTAATACCAACAGTGATATTTACAACTTGTGGTCATCCATACTGATATGGGTAAATTATAAATGAAGTGTAATTGCTCTGTAAGAGTTCAGTGTTTTTAAATGTAACCAGTGGATGAATTCACAAAGTTCATCCTTCAGAATTTTATGTCTTTTTGTTAAATTAATCCAGCATAACAGAAGGTTTGGAACTTATCCTGTACTGTGTAAATGGTATTTTTAATAGGGTAACAGATCCATAAAATAGATCTTTGGCTAAAAAATAAGCCCACATGATAAATGATGTGTGGAAATTAACTTTATGTTGTTTAGACTCATATTTAAGTTACTGTAATTATGAGAGCAATTCTGCCCTACAAAGCAAAAAGGCACTAACTGCATTTTTTGGGCAAAAATAAGTTATTGTGTTTTTGTAACATTCAAATCATTATTTTTCGTGTAATAAAATATCTCATCTCAAA